>PVKH010016065.1:0-15860 GCA_004027955.1 Chaetophractus vellerosus
TAACTATCTGCAGGCAAATTCATTCCTGTTAGCTTTCTATACATTTTTTACCATATTGTCAGCTTCTGAAGACACAAAAGGAATATGTTGTTGCTCTATCCAATGTTGACTAGGTTGAAAACTTCCAAACCCTCTAATTTTTTTTTGCCTGACACACAGCTACATTGGCCACTTTAATTCTTATTTAGAATTCCCATATGTCATTCATAATCATTCAATGATTTATGGCTTGTCTCAGTTTCCCAGTTGCTATGAAAAATACCTCAAAATGCATTGATGGATTAAACAATAGGAATTTATTGGATCACAGTTTTGAAGCTAGGAAAAATCCAAAATCGAGGCATCAGTAAGGAGAAGCTTTCTCCTAAATGACTAGCATTCTGGGGCTAGTTGCCAGTGATCCTTGGGTCCTTGACTTTTCTGTCACATGGAAATGTACTCCTTTCTCTTCTGGTTCTGTTGACTTCCAACTTCTGCTCCTCCACATGGCTTTCTCCTCATAAAGCCTCTAGTCATAGGATTAAGGACTAACTCAGGTAACTAAAAATAACATCTTCAAAATGTCCTTCAACAGGCTTCAACTTATTTTTCAAAAGGGCCCTTCCGTGTTGTCACATCAAGTATTTTGTGAGTCTAAATTCCCAAAGGATGCCATTGTGTGGTAGTGTTGATATTTGCCAGAATTTTCATGCAACTGCATAGCAAACACCTCTGAAATCATTTGTACCTTGGGATGATATGGTACCAAAAGGGCTGTTTGGGCTATAGCTTAGAAGTCTTTAAAAGTTTCTTTTTGTTCCCAATTCAATTAAAATTCAGATTTATTTCTAGTAACCCAATATAGGGCTTAATAAAATGCTCAACTGCAGTATATACACTAATCCAACATGCAAATAGGCCTCTTTCTTATCCATAGGATCTGCAAAGACAATAATTTATTCCATACTCTCTATGGAGTGTACTTGTGACCTCTGTCCAAATTATTTCCCCAAATTTTTGGATCAGGTAAAGCCCTCTGTTTTAACTGGATTGATCAACCATTCTTGGTTTGTCACATATGTCACCACAGTTCTTAATTATTATGTGTCTTACTCCTCTGAGAGCTAAATTCTCATATTATCAATGTAACTAACTAGTTTACTTTTTATTAAATCTAGATCTTATCTATACTCGTTGTGTATAAACACTGGAGGATTTAACTATCTCAAACATGTACTGGAGACTATCCCAAGTGACTTCAAATTGTATTTGACTTCCTTCTGAAATTGGAATAAAAATATAAATCCTTGTCAAATCTAAGTAGCATACCAGCCACCTTTATTTCATTGTACTTATTAAGCAGTTTTTACCATACCTGGGACAGAAAAGTCTATCAATGGAATTAGTTTATTTAATCCTCAGTTGTTTATGGTTAATCTTCAGGAACTCTCTTTTTTCTTAGAGGCCAGATATGACTTTTATATGATTAGTCAATGGGGATAAATATCCCTGTTTCTATCATATCTTTAATCAAAGCAGAAATGTCCTGTTGTCTTCTGAGATATTGTGTTGCTTAATAGTCGTTCATAGAAGAGTTTGTATAATTCTAAAGGTCTCCATTGCATATCAAGTTAGAAATGGGTAGAGGCAGACTTGACTAATATCTGATTACAAATAATCAGGCAAAGGCAAAGTCCTCCATTCTTACTACATATCAAATCCAACAAAGCTTGCAGGTAGGGATAACATTTCCACATGGGATCTGTTTTTTACATTTTCTAATATGTAATTTAATATAACTCTGAATACCTGCTACCACAGCATCACATCCACCCTCAAAGTTTTATCTTTGTCCCTCTTCTATTGTCCTCTCTGTCTCTTACTGGTATCATCAGGTATTGTGTACCAGTTTCTGGTAATCCCAGAAAACTCTGTTTATTACCCTCAAATCATTTATCTTAGACCAAGCATACAGCATCATATTCCCCTGCTGAATTGAGCAAGTATAGGTCAACCCTATTTTATTCTGTTGTCTTAAAAGATGGAGTATTCTGTGCACCTTGCTCATGCACTTTGTTTTTCCAATCCCAAACATGAGTAAATGGAACAAATTTGTCAGTTGCCTCAATGAAGCAAGTGCAGTTGTCTGAGATTTTCTGAGGTAAACAGAAATGTTCTGCCTCCCAGGCATCACTAATGCACTGTTAAATTTTATATAACATCTTCACAAATTTATTTCTGTTTATACTATTTTATTAACCATCAAAATAATTCCCTGCTGCTTTGGCTATTCCTTTAATAGCACAGACCTTTATTTTGTCATTGTAACTCAGGAGTAGCTGCTTGCTAGCAAGTTTGTCATGGCTGCCTGTTCGGTATTCTGGTCTCCAAAAATGATAATTATATCAGGGTACTTAGCATGGTGAACTGTCCTTATCACTGTAATTATCAACTATCTCTGTGAGGATCTTTTATTTTCCATTAGGTAATAGAATTGGTCTGGTATCCTCTTCAAGGTGCTGCCTTAACCACTGCAAAAGAGGTGCATCATTATTTAGAATGAAAAATACATACCAAAGTTCATAGTATGTATGAACCTTACAAACAATTCCTCCATTCAGTTACATTAAAATATTACTCCCTTGATCATTCAGTCTGAGTTTGCAGGCTAACAAAAACTTACCACATTTCAGGTGTTATTTGTGGGAAAGGTGTCCCAATTATTTGATTATTTAACCTTCACATTTCTACAGTCACCTGGTCTTATCCTCCCACCACTTGGACAGTGAGTGTACTGACTTCTAGTTGCCCAGGTAAATCTATCTGCCTAGGTTCCCAGCAAAACATCTTACACCTCATCTTCTATTTTACATATTTGTTTCAGTTTTGCTAATGCTATTAGTCACAATCAAGCATTGTATCTAGGCTTTTTTCCTTTCTTTCCTTTATTTATTTATACATTTTGTTAAATCCTGGAGGCTCAAAGCAGTTATCATCTGATCCCATTGATAAGAATTGTTCCCTGTAAATTACCTCAAAAAACTCCACTACCTTAAAACAAAGGTGAGTTGGTAGCCACTCCTGCACCAAAGTCTTAAATTATTCTTCCTATATATCCTTTGTATTATAAAGTATCTTTGCCAAACTGGGCCATGGATCTGAAAGTCAATCATGTGAAAGCCATTAATTATAAAACCAGAGTAGAAGGTTTCAAGTGTATAATTCCAATCAAACTAACAAGATGCAATAGGCTTACAGCACTAGCGCCAAGTTTATTTAGCTTTAAGAAAAATTACCAAACAGGCAAGGCAGCAGCAGCATTACAAGGGCCTTGGATACAGATACAGCTTCCAAAGTCTCAATCAATGAATAAAAACTGTTGTGAGTACCGATTACATCAGCACAGGGAAGGTGCAGGGCCTAGAAGTGTCTCTCCACTTAAGTACCTTACTTGTCATCTAACATCTGGTGTGGCGTTTGACTCATGGTAACGTTTAGGGCAGCCCTATTTCATAAACTACAAATTATACAATAAACAATCATGACAACTACTATAATATACTTAGGAACATTGTGGATCAGCAGTTAGTCCATACAAATGCAAGAAAGAATCTAATGCATCCCAAATTGATACATTTCTTGAGTTGGAATAGCAAGATTGTCAGAATGTCAGTTCCTCAGGGATCCCTTAAAATGGAAGAAAAAAACTACAGTTCCATTGTTAACTCTTTCTTTCCAATGTAAGATAATATGGTAGTTGGGGTTGTATTTAAATTATACCAATAAAATCATGTATTCCTTGTACAATTATAATGACAGTAAAAGAAATGTAAAAGTAATAGCACATAACTGTTTTTACAGGCACTCCAAATAAAATGTTGGGCCAATTACATGAAGCAATAAATTTATTTGCATTTATAAAACTAAGAACAAATATTTAAGGATTATTTTTAAAAGACAAATAGTAAATTATAGGAATAAGATTTTACCAAAAAAAAGTGTTAAGGAAAACTAGGATTTAGTTTACAGGGTTTACAATATTAAACACAAAGACTGAAATTATTGAAAATCATCTGTAAGTACAGATTGCTTTTAAAGAGAGCAAATTTAATCATGTGGGATATTTTTAAAACAAATTGTAATAGTGGGGACCTGTGGGAATAAACCTTGAGACCCATGCAAATCAATTCAATATTCTAATACTCTTTATAGGATAAATTAATGTATATGTTAAAAGATATATATCATATGATTATATCTTTTAGTATATTTGTTAGAAATATGTACTTAAAAAACACAGTGTTTTAAAAATACTAGAACTATAGGCATATTGTCAATATTCAACATCATAACTTATTTTTCACTTGGTATAACTATTTTTCCTGACTGGATATGTTGTAAAGACCAAATTGCTGAAGCAGTATATCTGAGTTTTACTAAAAGAGGAATTGAATCATCTATGTCTATATAATAATTCTAAAATAAATTGTTATATATATTCATACATACATACATGTATGGTGATCATATCTCTGAATTGGAAGTAAATTAGTATTTGAGGATTCATACACAATTTCTCACTCCTCTTTAAACATCAAACCAATTTCTTGTTGCTGATCTAGGCTCCTTGCCCTCTTCCTGGTTAATTTCTACTAAAACTGATAGCAATAGTAATGCAATCATAAGACCCATCTCTGGAAATGCCCTCTATTACATGCAAATATATGCTCAGACTTACCTAAATATGTAAATTATTGATTACCATGCTATATGCAGTATTTCTGATACAGTAGCACGTAGAGTTTGTAAATATGAGCTGTGATTAATTTTGAAGCTCCACTCTTTATAATTCATGCCGGCTTAAAATTTTTCTTCCTAAGAATCATACATTTTTTACAGAACTTTTCACTTTTTCCTAACTTTATCACTAAACAGTACATTATTTCTCAGGAATATAATCTTCCAAGAAGCAGAGTTTTATCTTTATGAATCTACTGGAATTAATGTGTAAGGCAGAAAACCACAAAGCCTTATTAACATGCAGGTCCAGAGCAGTAGATGGAGCTCATTCATGAGCTAAGTGACCCACTCTTGTCTCAACTAAAAGTATTTTTTGGTGAAATTTTCAAAATTTCTAACTTTGGAAGTTCCTGGCAAATAGCTAATGTACAAAGCTAAATGCTCACACAAGAAAGAAGCAGAATGTTTCAAAATAAGTTAGTTTGGGTGATGTTGTGAAACTTTTGTGCCATGTATGTAAGTTTCATATGGACCCACATCCAAGTAAACATTGTGAAAACTTGATTCCTTCACACTTTGCTCAGGGAATGCCTTGACCATCAGCCTCTGGCGAAAAGGTGGAGCCATTGCTAATCGTCAGGACTTTAACTTTTTTCAGCAAAGGTAAAGAAGAAACAATTGAAAATTGCCCAACATTGTCCAACAATTATTTCTTAATTATTCTTCTCAAGGCATGTATCACCTCTTTATTCTGCAGGCTATAAACAAAAAGATTTAGTAAGGGAATTATTATTATATAAAATAAAGAGTACATTTTGTCCTGATCTTCAGCTGGGACAGACCCTGGACACACACACATGAAGAAGAGAGTGCCATAGAACAAAGAGACAGAGAACAGGTAGGCACTGCATGTAGAGAAGGCTTTGCTTCTTCCCTGTTCAGATTTCTTTTTCAGGATGGCTGTAGGAGTAAGCCAAAGGGGTGCTTATGCAAAATACCAGAAATCTGTTGGCTTTTATAAAGGGTATTTATTTGGGGTAGAAGTTTATAATTAACAGGCCATAAAGCATAGTTGACTTCCTTCACCAAAGTCTATTGCCACATGTTTTGAGCAAGATGGCTGCCGATATCTGCAAGGGTTCAGGCTTCCTCTTCCTCTTAAAGCTCCATGGTCCCAGCTTCTTCCAATATCAGCTAGAGTCTGAGTTAAGTCTTGTCTCTATCCTGGGGCTTGTTTCTCTCTGGGCTCAGTAGCTCTGCTTTCTCCTTAAAACCAGATGTAACCTATCAGGCAAATGGCTACTCTTTTCCGAGGGTCTCTGCAATGTCTAATGAAGCATTCTCTCTTTCCTCACATATCTGCTTCTCTGTGTACTTACTTCCTGGGGGTCCAGCATTAGAACTCTAACTTTCTCCTCTGCCATGTTGTTTTCTCTGTGAGTCCCCACCTACTGAGGGTGCAGTGACTCAATGTCCTACTGATGTGGCCCAATCAAAGCCTTAATCATTATTTAATCAAGTAAAAGTGAAACCTCCTAATCCAATCCAATCTGATATGCCCAGCAGAACAGACAAGTTCATAAACATAATCCAATATTAATTTTTGGAATTCATAAACAATATGAAACTGCTCAAATGTAAGTTAGGAGTTGGCTATAAGAGATTATGATGACCATAAAAGTGAAGATTTATATAACGGCCAAAAAAATTAAAATCAGGAGTGTATTAACTGTAGGATCAATGCATGATATTTTGAACAGTTGTAAAATTTCACAATAGAAATAATGTACTATATTGGGCCTATGAAATGTTAATCTAAATAGCAAACCCCCATGAATCATTGAATGCAAAAATCCAATAACACATGAAACAACTATAAACTGAGTACAGAGGCAATTGGACATCACCTCTGGATAAAGCAAGGGGTTACATTTGGCTGCATAGCGGTCATAGGCCATCACTACTAGAAGGACACATTCTGTAGTTGCACTGGAACCAATAAAATAAAATTGGGCCATGCACCCAAAGAGGAATATCACATGGTTGTATGAAAAAAAATTAACAAGCATCTTGGGAGTCACAGACGTTGAAGTACATGCATCAGCAAAGGCCAAACTACCTAGGAATAAGTACATGAGGGTGTGAAGATGAGGATCCTTCCAGATGAGCACAATCAATCCAAGGTGATGAGGTAGATCACCAAGAACACTACGAACAAAGGGACCTGCATAATCTGTAAGTCCTGTGAGAACAAATTCAGAGAAGGGTCTTATTTTCCTCTTCCATATCTACATTGGCCAATCACTGAAATGAAAGAATAAGAGGGGAACACAGTCACAGAAGAATCTTTAAAAAGTGGTATTTTTCTGACTAATATATTCCTAAGAGGCTCATCTCATTTAATCAATAATTTTTCACTTTTAACTTTATTTGCCTAGTTTTATATACACAAAATTATATATAATAAATTTTCAAATTCTAATTCACTTTGACATTTGAAAAACCACCAAGAAAATTACAAATAATAAGAATAGTCGATACTGATGCATTGATGCTACTGGTTTGGGTGGTGCAGGCCTGTGAGGGTGGTAGGGTGGGGTGGGTTGCAAAGTCCATGGAACTGGGGAGAGGGTCAGTGAAGGGAGCAGATGAACTCTGAGTATTTGCAGATATATGGTTGAAACTATAATGTTGGGGATTTTTTTTTGGCAAATATGACAGGGGAGGGCTGCTGGTTTAGGGTGTTGGATGTAGGGGGCATGTGGGGCAAGGTGTACCTTGGGCAGGCTTCCAGGGAGTATGTGAGTGTTCATCTTGTCATACTGCATTGTATCTGTGAGTGGAGGCCCATGCAAGGAACAGAAATGTACCATCCTGGAGAGTTCTGCTATGTTCTCAAATAGAGGGGCAGGAATCTCTCAAAAGCATAGGCAGTGCCTAATGAGGAGAACAGGCCAGTATGCCAATCCCTCAATGTTGTTCCATGTAACTATGAATCTTGTTTTTCAAGGAGTGAAGCTTGGTGGTTGCTGTGGGTCCCAAGGGGAGGGAGAGGAAGGAATAGACTAGATGGAACATGGGACATTTTGGGGGCTTTGGAATTGTTCTACATGATCTTGCAATGATGGATACAGGCCATGTTAAATTTCATCAAAATGTATGAGTGTATGGCTCAAAAGGTAAACCATAATGTAAATCATTGATCGTGGTTAGGAGCAATGATTCAATATTTGTACATCAATTGTAACAAATGTACCATCCATATGTAAAAAGTTATGAATAGGGGAAAAGGGAAAAGGGGGAGGATATTGAGTATATGGGATTCCCCTATATTCTGTATGTGACTTTCCTATAACCTAAAGCTTCTTTGAAAATAAATGAAAAAATTAAGACACTGGGGGAATAAATGGAAGAAAATGTCACTGTACATACAAGACAACAGATCATACAGTGATGAAAGATATAATGCCAACATTTATTTTTTAAATTTTATTTAATTATTTTTATTCAAGTTATTTATTTATTTCAATTTCTTTTTAATGTTTTATATTTATTTGTCATTTTTAAAATTATCATCGTTATTTCTTTTTCTAATTAATTTTATTTGTTTATTTTGTTGGCTTCATTTTTGAAGAAGTTTTAGATCAAAGAAAGGTTACAACTGTGTCAGAGGAATATCACTGGTGGGGGTGTCAGTGATGGGGGATGCATGGGAGGTTGTTCACCTAGAGCATAACTATAAGGTATATGAAAGAGTTGTAAAGTTCATGGGCCATTGTCATGGTAGGTGGAGATCCACACAATAACTGAAAAAATATCAAATTCCCATCCTGGGGAGCACTGCCACAACCTCTAATGGGACAGCAAGAATCCCCCAAGCACAGGGCCAATGACTAATGAAGGAGGATGGACAATTGATAGGCCCTTGATATTGGTGATGGTACTTATGAACTGTTTCTTTTGAAATTGAAACTTAGCCTAGTATTATAAGTTGCCTAAGAGTTACCTCTTGAGGGCCTCCTTGTTGCTCAAATGTGGCCTGTCTCTAAGCCAAACTGAATATATAAATGCTTTACCTTCCCCTCGGAGTGGGACATGACTCCCTGGGATGAGCCTCCCTGGCACCTAGGGATTACTACCAAGTACCAACTAGCAATGCAATGGGAAAAGACCTTGACCAAAAGTGGGAAATGGTAAAAACAAATGAATTTTTATGGCTAAGAGACTTCAAAGTGAATCAGGAGGTCATTCCAGAGGTTATGCTTATGCACATGTCAGCAGGATCTCATTGACTGCCACAGTAAATATTGCCTCAAATAGTGGGGCTCCTGAGGGCACTGAAGACATCTAGACACTACAGGCAGGGCCAACAGCTCAGGAGTTTGGCACCTTGCCAGTGGGCCCTACCTTGGAACTTTTGCTCCCCAGTGTGACAGAGTTGGACTCAGTTGTGGTTTCCCTACACATGGCTCTTCTGCCCCTTATATTTGAACCTATAGTTAGTACTAGAGTTGATAGGTTTGTGGCTAAGAAATTTAAATCTTTGGGCTGTCCATGTGCCGACTGATCCCTTCATCTCAACAGAGTTGCAACACCTACTAAAGTTCATTAAACTCACCCAGAACAACTAAAAAGGAGATGATGGATAATGACCCATCCCAAGGAATCCATCCCATCCTATCTCATTCTAAGGAACAGAGAGAGCTTGCAATTGCAAACAAGATAGTCTCTTCCATCTGCCCCATGAGATCTAATAACTTTCAAAATTGTGTGAGAGAGAGTTTAAACTATAATGTAAACTATAATCCACACTTAGTGGCAATTCTCCAATATGTGTTCATCATTTGTAACAAATGTACCTACAATAATGAAGGATGTTGTTCATGTGTGAACAACAGCAACAAAAAAGTATGCGAGGGATAGGGAGTGGGGCATATGGGAATCCCCTACATTTTTTATGTAACATTTATGTTATCTAAATATGTTTTTAAAGAAAATTTTAAAACATAGTGAAGGATACTGTAATTAGTCAACCAAAGGGGTGCTGATGCAAAGTACCAGAAATCTGTTGGCTTTTATAAAAGATAATTATTTGTAGTAAAAGCTTACAGTACAAGGCCCTAAAGAGTTCAACTCAAGGCTGCTTTGTCACCAAAGTGATTTGCCACATGTTGAAGCAAATGGCAGTCGATCTCTGCAGGGTCTCTCAGGGCTTCTCAGCTGCTCTGTTCTCTTTGGCTGCAAATTATCAGGCAAATGGCTCATCTCTCTCCCCAGGGCTTTAGCTGTTTGAGGCTTTTCCTTTATGGCAAATGGCAGTACTGAAATGACCAAGTTCTCTCCTCTTCAGTGTGTCTTCTTGAGTAGCATCCATTTTATCAGCCCACCAAAGGGGCAGGGACTCAATCAGAGTCATGCCCTACTGACTTGGTCAAATTAAAGCCCTACTCTTAACATAACTTAATCAAAGACATAGAAGCTTAATCTAATACAATCAAAAGGTATCACACCCAGAGGAATAGAATAGTTTACAAACATAATATCTCTTTTGGGGATTCATAAGTAATCTCAAATTGGCACAAGCAAATTACGTGATACTGAACTATAATATAAATCCAGAGTAAACAAAATATTAAGATATTGGCATAAGAATAGACAAGGGGATGAGTGCAAAAGAAGAGAGTGTGGAGAAATAAATTACAGTACACATTGGAACGTAGCACAAGATAAATATAATATTTCAATTCAGTAAGGAAAAGGGGATTGATTTAATGAATTGTGATGATACTTTCAGCTACCAGTCTGGAAATAAAATTGGTCCCCTTCCTCAAACCATAGATATTTTCTAAGGTGTTTAGGAGACAATAGGTAGCAAAGGAATTGGAGAAATCCTCATGCAATGAAGGAAACCAATATTTTTTAAAGTTACTTATACTTTTAATGCATATCACAAGAGTATCTAAAAAAGCCAAAGGACATATAATAGGTTGATAAATATATTTTACCATGTATGTGAAAGGCATAGGTTAATACCTATTATATAAAATAAATATTTAAAATAGGAAAAAGGTAAACAATTTAAAAGCAAAATTAGTAAAGGATATCAATAGGCACGTTTTTTAGAAAGATTAATCAAAATGGCCAATAAACACATAAAAAGATTCACAACTTTCTATATGCCCAAGATGATACATGCATGCGTGCACGCATGCACACACACACACACACACTCCTCCTTATTCATATAGCAGAGTAGCAGAAGTTAAAGTGAATGAAAATACCTACTGCTGGCTAAGAGGAGTAAAGTGTTACTTGGCTATATTACTCATAGAAATATGATTTGCAACAGTCGTTTTGTAAAGCAATAGTATACTATCCCATTAATTAAAAACTACATATACACTTTGATCTACCAATCTCATTTTTATATATACTCTAGAAAAAATAGCACCACTACACAAATATACATATGCAAATATATCCAATGCATCATAGTTGAAGACAGCAAAACGCAGACACATCAACAGCCAATGGTTGAATAAATCATAGTGCATTTAGAATATAGAATATAATTCGGCCATGAAAATAAGAACTATACCAATTGAACTGGGAATTTTCACAAGGCTTAGTTATTGAGAACAGTAAGATACAGAGAAGTGTAAGTAATAACTCATTACTTTAAAACAAACAATGCATTTTTAAATCCCTCTTTTATGTGAAGAAGACCATGGATAATAAACTACAACAATTTTTTTTTCTTTAATGGTAGGAATGGGAGATGTGAAGAAGAGGGAAAGAGGTATGAATCAAAATAAGAATTCCATGAGAAAAGTAAGAGATACGTTACAAACTCTTTCACATATATAGGGAGATATGTGAAAGAATAGTCTCCAATATGTTAGTAGTGGAGAAAATAAACGAAAAATTAAATCTTATTGTTGCCTTTTAAAGGTGGCACTTGGAACTAGATTTCCTATGTAAATTTAATCATTAGAATTTTTCTACACAAATATCAGTTAAATTCAAAATTAGTACTCAAGGAATTTAGCATCTTCTTTTGAATATTATCAATGGGAGAAATCTTTTGAACATTGAGAATAGATGAGATTCCTTTTTAATACTCAAACATTATCTATAATTGTATAAGGTAAGGATTCAAGTAGAATAATATGTTTTTTAGAGTTTTTTCTCATTTCTGTAATTTTCATATTACATTTATTCTTACCTACTTTATAGCTCTTGTCACGGTTTTGAGTATAACATTTCATGTTTGCATGAGGTAATGAGATTAATTTTGTGCCATTATATACAAACTATCTCTGCAATAAACCCCCAAAAGGAGTTTTCTGGTGAAAATAGAGCCTCCTAGATGACCTTGTTATCTGAGAGGGTGTCTCGGTTCTTGGCTATATCGCATAAAGGAGTTTAAGGACATGCCAAGGCAAGGGAGTAAGGAGTTCATTAAGAAATTAGAAACAGCATAGTTAGACACCGGAGACACGGGTGTGGGCCATGCAGTCTGTGCAATGCCTGAGTGACCTTTTGTGACTTCTGATATTATAGTAAAGAATGTAAGTTTTGTAGTAGGGTTGATGGGTTTGGTAGATACCTGAGATTCAGGTAATGGATGTGAATGTGTGGTTTCAGATTCACTGCTTTAAGAGGAGATCAGCTCAGCGCAACAGCATCAATCCCACTTCTTTTTTTTTAATTTCCAAATGCACCTTTGGAATTCCAGGAACAGAGACTATATTAACAGGAAGACTTGCTTGTGAGCATCATTATTTTGTGTGTGAGTACTATTTTTTTTTCCTGACACTTCCTCTTTATTTTTTTTAATTTAAATTTTTTATTTATTTTTTATATATCTATATATATTTTTAGGATACATTGATTACATAAATGTTACACAGAGATTCCAGGAGTACCCATATGCCACCCCCCCACCCCTCCCACAACCCCCCACATGCACATCCCTCAGTGTGGCATAACGCCTCTGATAGATATACACATTTTGGGGTTTTGCCATCAGGCATAGATCACAGTTCAGGCCGTAGACGAGTGTGAGTACTATTTTAAAGCAAATTTTATTCCAGAAAAGCAGAATTGGAGAACATTTATAATGATGTAAGAGCTATGTATCATCCTAGATCTAATAAAGATTCAGTGGGCGCTTAAAATCTCAGGAGATGACTGAGAATAGAGATGGGAAGACAATGAAATGCCAATAGAAGTTTGGGGATTTCTGGGCAAAGGTGACCTTCTGGAGGGACACATGAAAACTTTTCAAGTCCTACACCATCCACATATATATGTCGTTGAAGTAGAAAAAAATACAGAGCCTTTAAGTACAAAAATTATGGAGCCTTTCAATTTTCCCTGGACTCAGAAAGGAGACACTCAAGAGAACTTATTCAGAAATTAGCAGAATGAAGTGTAAGAGTGAGTGAGCCAGTCAGCCATAACCCTTGTATAGTAGACCATCAGATATTTTAGCTGGAAATCAGCATAGACTGGGGACTAGAAATGGATGCAGATACCTAAACTGAGAGAGACAAGAAGAGATAACCTGAGGATCAAACAGGATTGAACATCTCAAGGGACAGGAGCATGGACAGAGCTCAATGTGTAACCTGACATCCACCCTCAGTGCCATATCAGGCTGCACCTACAAATTTAGAAGAAACCAAGGAAGGGTGGAAATGGGGTTGGACAAATCCTAAATTGATGGTGTTTGTGAAACAATTTTTAAAAATCCTGAAATGTCTGAGTATAATTGGAATGAGCTAGAAAATTAGGTTTTCTTGGAGGCTACAAATGGAAACTAGGTAGTTAGATTTTTGCATTCATTGGTAGGGAATTGGAAACATTGGATCTGTTTTCCCACTGTTCTTTTCTAGACACCATTTAGCATGCTGGTTTTCCAGCTTAAGTTAGCTTCTGTGCAGCTGCCTAGCCTAGAGTATAGCTATAACCTGACAATTGACACCTAGGAATTTAGATGTGACTGAGCCAACACAGAGCATCAAGAAAGAAAGTGGAAGGAGGGATTTTCTGTTACTTGATATGGGTCCCCATTGGTCCAGAAGTAAGTAGATAAAATCATGACAATGTTCTATTATTTAAGGAGATGGAAAGATTGGTGCTTTGTTTACTGTTTCTCCCAGCACCTAGAGCAATACTAGCATATATCAGGCTTTCAAAAATATAATTAAAATAATTAGACAGTAATTCTATTTTTATGTCAAATCAATATTATTTACATATTCCACAGCTTCAAGATTTACAACGATTATTAAAAAAGAAATTATTTGGATAATAGCCCTTTCTACAGTTCAGCAATCATACTTTTATTCAGGTCTGTATACAATAATATACTCAGCATAGTGTAATCGTTGTTGAACCCCTTCCCTCACCTCTCAGAATGAAGAACAGAGAAGTTTAGCCTAACTCACTGACAATGAAGACTCTATACACATGGGATTTCACTGTTTCTTTGGGAGTTCGTTATGTATATTGTGTGTGTAGGTAAAGGAGTATATAAATCTGTCTGAAGGTAACATCTGTTGAAAATTGACATTCTGTGTATAATTAGTCAACTCTAAAGAACTTCGATTTGAAAATGTAATATTCACTTTTATCTGGCACATATATTTCCTCACTCTCTTAACCTCTCTAACAAATATAATGATCCCAAAATGCTATGAAAAGTGCTGCTTCAAAATTCTCTTGTCATAATGATTTTCTCATGGATGTAATTGATTTCCTTGATTGAAACTGTATGAATTTTAAACTCTTTTACATTAAAAGGAATGCACATGTTACAAGATATTAAAGTGCGCTGAGTTATAAGAGTTTAATAGAATGTTCATTTATATTTGTAATTGTTGGTTGTACTGTTGTTTTGGGTGTTGATAATCACTCACACTGACATAGTACTAAATGTACTGAATCGGTTCTCAAAGGAATTCAAAGATTAATTATCTTTTTAATATTTTGTTATTTTGAGCTAAGATTTAGAACTATCTATTCATTCTATTTCTTCCGCATTATGTATTGATGCTTAAATAAGTACATTGTGATATACATTGATATTTTACATACAATTTGTACATTTTCTCTGTGTTATTTCATGTGGAAGTTTTTGCTGCATTTAAGTCATTAAGTTACAGTGGATGTCTTTTTTTTGTGTTCAATTCTCTTAAGATTTTATCTTCAGAATTCTTCTCAAGACACATTACTTCCTTATTTCTCAGGCTATAAATAAGGGGATTTAGTAAGGGAACTACTATAGTAAACAAAATAGCAGCTGGTATATCTTTATCCCCCTCTTCAAGCAAATTTGGTCAAATATACATAAAGAAAAGTGATCCATAGAATAATGAGACAGATACAAAGTGAGATGCACAGGTAGAAACTTCTTTGACTCTTCTCTCTTTGGATTTCATTTTGAAAATTGTGAAAAGAATGTAGAGGTAGGATATTAAGACGTTTCCTATGGTGAACACTTGAATTGAGCCTGAAAAGATAAATTGTACCAGTTCATCGACATGAGGGTCAACACAGGAGTGCCTGTATAAAGGAAGAATATCACAATAAAAATGACTGATGTGATTATATCCACAGAAAGTTAATCTAAATAGAAGCCCTACATGAATCATGCAATGCAGGTTTCCAGCTGTGAAGGCCCCTGTGGTCATCTGAATGCAGACTTTCTTCGACATCCTGGTGTGGTACTACAGTGGGCTGCATATTGCTATATAATGATCATAAGCCATTGCTGACAAGAGAAAGCAGTCTGCAGTTTTAACAGTGCAAAGAAAATAAAATTGTGCCATGCATTCATGGAAAGAAACCATTCTGTTCTCAGAAAAGAAGTTCATTTTAGGAGTAATGGCACAGGCACAGCAAGAATCCAGAAGAGCCAGGCTGCCCAAAAAGATGTACACTGGTGTGTGAAGACGACACTCCTTGGAAATTAGTATCACCAGGCCAAGAATCCCCATTATGGTAATCAGAAATATGGCAAAGAACATCTCGAACAGAAAGGTCCTCAGATCTGGGTAATATGTAAATGCTGTGAAGATAAACTCATTTATTATAGTATAATTTTCTTCAGCCATTCCTGAATTATCTGTTGA
>PVKH010016066.1:0-15861 GCA_004027955.1 Chaetophractus vellerosus
GCCAGCCAGTACTCCTGCACGGGCCAGCATTCTGCGCAAGCCAGCTTGCCTTTCACCAGGAGGCCCTGGGAATTGAACCCTGGACCTCCTATATGGTAGACAGGAGCCAAATTGCTTGAGCCATATCCGTTTCCCTCTTTAATAGATTTTAATGTCAGTTTCACTGCTCCAGTTGACCAATTATTTAAAGGTTATAGTCAGTCAGACAAGGTTTGTTTAAAAAATAAAAATAAAAAAAGGAAAAACAGAGGATGATCGTTTTCAAAAAAGAAAAACACACATTCATGCAACTTTAGATTCTGTCACCAACCACAATTCTAAATGCTCAGTTTCTTTTTTCCCATTTTCTCCTTACCAGTCCTCTCCCCCAGCATCCAATAAACATGGTCATTCTGATGAAAAAAAAAAAACCCAGCATTTTCCCCCTAATGCTTTAGAGGTATGGTTTAGGCTGTACATTAAAGTCAAGGATCATGTATTACTTTGTGCACCCTAGTATTTTTTTAATTTCTTTTGAAAGGAGTTGAGCTTAGTAACTAATTCTCTCCCATTTTCAATATGTCTAAGTGGTTAACACAGGATTTTCTAAGTTTGTTCCTATTAAATGAACTGACCAAAGTCTTCACTTCCTAGCTAAATGGACTACATCCAAGAATGCCATGGAAGACAAAGAATCCAACTGGTTCAGTGGCTCAGTCCAATGAAGCATTCACCCTCAGCCTCTGACAGCTCAATCTCAATGCTTCCTGACAGTATGAAGAATTGCTAATTTCTTACGCTCCCACTGGTGGTTCTTAAATGCTCACCAATGAACCAAATGTTGATCAGTCAATGCCAAGGAATCAGAAACCAAATTGCCACTCCCCTGATTCCAACAGTCCAAAGATGCAGGAGATTATAGCTTCAACTTTCAGGTTTCAAATCAGATCGAACACTTGAGAACTTACTAAAATGTTGTAAAATATGTATTCACAGTGAAAACAATTGTGAACGTAATTTGTAAGTTAAAGAAGAAAGGCAAATATTATAGCTATTAACATTTAACATTTGTTGTGCTCTGTTAGGAAATGTTCTGACTATTTGAGATGCATTAGCTCATTTTATCCTCAGCAAAAACCTATTAGGCAGCACTCTTATCCCCATTATACAAATAGGGAAACTGAGGCACGGAGACTTTAGCAACTTCCTTAATGTCACCCAGCTGGTAAGTGGTGAAGCCTGGGTCCTCTAATCAAGGTTTCCAAGTCTAGTGTCTATGATGCAAGGTTGTGTGATCCAGGGAAAAAGGAAAAGACTGGACTAGAAATATGATGAAAGGTGAACACTCAGTAGGTGACAGGAAGGTGTTTTCACAAATCAAACTTAATCCAAAGGCAAACACAAGGTGGGGATTAGTAGCCCCGATTTTATGTTGAGGAAGCAGAGAAATTAAGTAATTTGTCCAGGAGCATATAGGTGGTTGTACTGACCCCAGAGCTCCCAATCTCTAGGTGAACCCTCACCTCTCAGCTACCGCAGCTCTCCAGGCATTGGGTTCCTGCAGGACAGGGCTTGGGTCTCACTCAAACGCTGAACCCCTGAGCCTTGGCGAGCACTTGAAACCTGGGCACTCAAATACTCGCTTTTACTTAATGACATTACTTAACTTCTTGGAGCCTCAATATTTTTCATCTATATAAAATGATCACAGACATGGATGTTATGAGGAGAAAATGAAATAGTTTATAAGAAAGCACCATGTATACTGTCAAGCCACAGACATAATGAATTGTAAGAGTATGAATAATAATAAGCACAATAAGCTCTTTGTTTTTCAGTTGTTCTTCTAAAGGAGGTGGCATCTTAGACGTGTATAGCTAATGTTTTGGGGTTTTTTTTGTATTAGCAAACTTAAAATTACTAGCCCTATCCCCACTGGAATTTGTTTTGTATTTAGGGCAGATCTGTACCGCCCCACTGTATAAATATTCAAAACAGGGTAATATAATGCTACATTATAATCCTCTTTTTTCCCGCAGATCAAAACATACACACACATACACACACATATACACATACACCAAAATAAGCCAGAAAAGAAAAATCAAAGGGAATTTCATTTCATTTTCCTGAGGCCACTAAACACCTATTAGCCATTTTTTAAAGCCTAGGGGGTTCAGCTTATATATGTGTTAACATGAATTTAAGTGCAATGACATAACAATGGACACAATAATAAAACAAAATTCTCATTACCATGTTCTAAAAAATAATATAAAAAATTTAAACCTCAGTAATATTTTAATGTTATAACAAATGCCCGCTTCAAACCCAGTCAGAGGCTGCTTAGGATTTCTGGTTGAAACGAAACCTAACCAGGATAAAACATACTGTCTGGTGGCTCAATTTGTTATGTTCTGGAGAGCGCCTGTCTTTATAGAACTACCTTTCGCCCCAATTAAGGAACAATTTTGCCAATCAGTTTTCCTGGCGACTCGGCTTCACAAAAGGGAGAGGGAAGGAAGAAGGGGTGGGGGGTGTCAGGAAGGTCGCTGCACCTCCTGTCACATCACTACTGATTAAAGAGGCTCCGAAAGAACAGAAGGAAAGTGCACTTCAAGAACAACAGAGCCTTTCAGCGAAAGTACATTCACCTAATTGAAAAGCAACTAGAAGCTGTTATTTTTATACCCCAAAATGCTGACTCATTCTTCAAACAATTTCACAAAATCAATAAAAGTAGTTCTCTCCCTAACCCTCATCCAAACCATTGCTGGTTTGAAACACTGCTTTTCCTTTTTCTCTCTCATTTAGATTTGGGGCCAAGTAGCCAAAGAGAAGCAGGAGTACACTGCGTTCTCTCAATTAAGGACATGCTATGCAAGAAAAGGGGCTTGTATATCTCGCACGAAAGTTTTTCTCCTGAAGTTTATACCTTGATTTTCTACAGCCCTGATAACAAGGTTGTGGAAGTGTGATGCTAACACATGCCAACAATGGGGTTTATTTTATTATTTTTTTTGAAAGGTATGATAGGAAGGAAGAGAGGGAGGGAGGGAGGGAGGGAGGGAGGGAGGGAAAGGCAAGCCCAGATGCCTGGCTTAAAATCAGAAAAATAGGATTGTTCTTTGAGATTTCCATTATCCTGGCACCACAGATACCATTTATTGCATTGTCTGAACACTAGTCACAGACCTTGGAGAATGTGTTCAAACACAGAAAATTGCCACACTAGAGTCAACCTGGGCATGTGATGGAAACAGAGCATCAGCTTTGCCAAAAGGTTATTTGATGGGTTGAAGGTGGCACAGAAGGTTAGACTACTGAGAATTACTGAGTTGCTACAAATCCCTTTATGGAGCTGGGAAACATAACAAAATAGAATCTGTTCACTGAACACATTATTTATTGAGACCTACTACATGCCAGGTACCCTTGTAGGCACTGGGCATATGACAGTGAACAAGTCCAAGGCCCTGTCTTCATGGAGCTTATATTCTACAGATAGAAGTCAAACCAGAAAAAGACAGTACAGTGTGATAGCTCAGGTGATGATAAATGCTTTGAAGAGCACAGCAGTTAAGGGGGGTTAGGAAGAACCCTGCTTTATGTAAGGTTGCCAATAAGGCCCATGTGATGAAATGACATTTGAGCAGAAATCCAAAGGACATGAGGGAGATATCTGGGAGGAAGAGTGTTTAAGTTCTAGGAAATGGAACAACACAGGTCAGGGACAGCAGGCTTGGTGTGTTCCAAAAACAGCAAGGAAGGCAGCAAAGCCAGGAGTAGGCGTTGTGGACAGAGAGAGAATGGCTCATCTTCTAGGAATTCACACTTAGAGCCACATAAGATAATACTTTGCTTCCAGTATACCAGGAGAAAACCTACATTATATTGCAAATATTTTAAATGACTTACAGGAGCTTCCTACTTAAAGAATTTTATGATTGTTTGTTTTATATAATCAACAGATACCAACCCTTGTGTCTATGTAACCTAGACTCTTAAGCTACTTTATGCTAAAGAGGGGTACATTCAAGACAAACAAACAGACCCAAACTACACTCAGGCACAGCTTGTGAGCCTTTCCTGATGTACCTTCCTCTACTTTTCTCCCTCCTGCCCCACTTCCCAGAGAAACTCCTGCACACTTATCATGCTGCTCTGTCACTGTTTGACACTTGTCTCCTTCTGCTAGAGATAAAAAGGTCTTGTTTACTTCACTGCAATGGGTCACAGTGACTAAGTTTGTGGAACAAATGCCTGGAAACCTGGATAGATGCTCAGCCCCTCATCTTGGCCTTACCTCTACCTCCACAACGAGGTAAAGGATTCAGAGCCCCTCCAGGCAGCCCTCCTCCTCCCTGCCCTGTGCCTGTTCACTCATATTACCACCCCCCCCATTTTAGGATGAGCAATATGCTGATTCTACTTAAAAATGTCTTTTCAGACTGACTGTTTTCAGGAAGAATTGAGAAAACCAAAGCAGCTTAAAAAGTTCTGGAGATGGAAGATAAAGAGTGCTACTCGTTTATATATTTGCCTCTTTAATTACAGTCAGCCTTTAAGAGAGGGAAAGGTTCTAGAACGGCACTGACCAATAGAACTTCCTGTGATAATGGTAATATCACATATCTGCGCAGTCCAATATGGTGGCAGTGGGACACACGTGGCTATTGAGCCCTTGGAATGTGTCTAGAGTGACTGAGAACTTGAATTTTTAATTGTATTTAACGTTGACTAAAGTCAACCAAAAGCCACCTGGGGCTAATGGCTTTGGTAATGCCCGGCGTGGGCCCAAAGCCTCCTCTAATGGTGTCCTCCCTTTCAGACAGGTCGAAAGGGGTTCCCATGTAAGTTCCATGAGGGCAGGAGCCTTGTTTGCCAGGCTCGCCTGGGGTGCTCAGAGCCTGGCACAGTGCCCAGCACCTGGGAGGAGAGTAGGGAGGGGCTGCAGGATTGCACAGGCACCCACAAATGGAAGGACGGTGAGTCAGGAGTGCAGGGCCCTGGCTGTCCTGACCATGGAGAAGTTGCATTTCCTACACATGGTGGATCTGAAGACCCTCCTGGTAGAATCATTTTTCTATCCAGTCTATAAGACACACTAACTTCATTTTTTTGTTTTTTTTTAACAGAATCTTTTTATATCAAGAAGAATTCCTGTTATGTGAAAGCTGACTTTACAGGGCTGATCATTCTTCATGCTACCAACTGCTGCAGGAACTCTGACAGGCTGGAAGTCACTCAGCTAATTCCTCTGCTTTCCAGAAACATTTCAAGAGTCAGGCACACAGTACGGAGGGATGAATTTTTTAACCTCATTTGTGATTTTGAGTAGGAAATTAAAACCTGTACACAGGAAAAGAAAGAAGCCTTGATGGATTTGATCAGGGGTGCTTTATGAAGAATTTATTATCAGGTAGGAATATCAAATGAGAAACAGAAATGGTACAGAAGCCCCAGTAAAACACTAACATTTGACAAAATAAAACAGACGCCGATGGGCTTGAGCTATTGATGGCAGAGGGGATAAGGAAAATAAAAGGAGGAAATGAGAACAAATAAGATGGATGAAGTAATTAAGAATTGAAAACAAGTAGAGAGGAAGAGAAATTTGAGCTTGTTGGCCATGGCAAGAAGCTATTTCAACCTTTCTGAATACTAAGCGAGGCCTGTTTAGAGTCTGAATATATCATAAGGAATCTATATTTAAATACCCAAAGATCAAACTGGGCCCGCGGTGGGCTAAGGGTTTGCCGTTGACTTGCACCCTGTCTCCGGCATACCCAAACATCTGCAGATATAATAGCCCAGCTCACCTTCAGCTGCCTGACATTAACTCTATCCTGTTCCCCACTCCTTGTTCTCAGCTGATTGCCTTCAAGATAGCACCGTGCCCAACATGAAAGGATTACTATAGCAACACGGGAAGCTCTTTTATCAGCGTGGAGGAGGTTCTGTGGAGTGGAGCAGGTATATCCAGAGGGCAGAGCAATGAGGAGAGCCCACTGTCAAACCTTCCACGAGATTCTTAACTGGAGGATGTGTGTTCCAGAAAATGATTAATGCTTTGAGGAAAAAAATGTTCTAATTGAACATACAGTAATTCTGAATTTTCTTTTTGTGTGACAGATAAGATATAATCATTGAATTTCTTTCTCCAGAGGCTTGTTGAAAAAAACCCTTTGTGGAAGCAATATCTTCGGTGTCTGAAAGATAGTCTTTTTATATGAAACAAATTCTGCATTGGGTTACTAAAAGCATCCACCTGCTTATCAATCTAAAAGCTGCATCTTTAAAGGTCACAAGTGAAGGAAAATCAGATAGACTCATTCTAATTCCTAGCAAACGGGAGCTCATTTCTCACCAATCCACCCTGCAGCGCTCAGTAACATGACCTTTCACTTACAAAGAGAACAGCAGATTTCTGTCTCTTGTGTGCTATCCTTCCTTCCTCTTCAGGAATTAAATGCAGTTTTGATATTATCATTACACGCTTCCATAATATTCCACTGAAAGGACCTATAATTTAGCATTACTTTGCTAAACTGTCCAGCCAAATGTCCCTCACAATCACTTGGGCCTGAAAAGGAATATTAATTAATTTAAAAAAACATAAAAAAACCAGTTTGGCATTCAGTACTACAGAGCCAGAGAAATCTTATAAAATCTGTGACCTAGAGCAGTGAGTGAATAAAAAAATTTAAAAATGAATATTTAATTGCATGTTGCTCTTTTAAGTGTGGCCTGACAAATTCATTTGGGAAAATAATTATGAAGCACTACCGAGCAGCCATTTTTTGGCATTTCTGAGAACATAAGTGTCCGAGTGTCGTTAGAAGTAATCCATACATTGGGAACCTATGGAAAACAAGTGGGAGAAGAATTTCACTTCTAAGAGTAATAACTAGAAGCTTGTCTTCTGCTCCCTACCACCCACTGAATCAACAGCTGGAGGGGCTAGTGACCTGGTGTGATGGCAAAAACACTTATCTCCAAATAGTCACTGACAACCTTGTTCAAGTCTGAAGTCAAAAGACTCCAAATCCATACGTATACACCAAGATCGGAGAACTAAGAATGTGTGCAGGCACCTGGGACTTGGAAGAGGACAGCATTTAATTGTCAGAGGAAATTCTTTTTTGTACCTTCATGTGGTAATTTCAGGCAGTCTCAATTTAATTTATACTAAGTTCATTAATAATCTGAAAGGCAAAAAGGATTTAAGTGGAAAACAAAAAGCCGTCCATTTCATTTCTCTGTGTCCCAATTTCCCTAATATGAAAGAGTGGGAAATACATCACTTTCCTATCCCAGAACAATTTAAATTCTACATGGAAGCCAGAACAAATCAGATGTTTAATACATTTTAAATTAGTAATAATTAATAATTCAGAGACGACAGTTTCTTCTGAAATAAAAGTACTCTGCACTTGTGTAGTGCATTATGGTGTGCTGACTACATTGCCGTGTTTGATCCCCCAGGGACCTATGTGCTAGGCAGAGCAGACAAGAGAGGGCCCATTTTGTAGATGAGGAAAATGAAACTAGGGGCAGTACAGCAACGGCACTCCAAAGATCACACAACGGGGGAGCTAGCACTCAAACCCTGACCAAACCTTGAAATCCAGTGTTATTTCCACTATCCTGAACCAGGGTTAACATTAGTTCAGAAATATTTTCTTTTTGCACATGTTGAAATAATATCGATATTCTAATTTAGGAGACAAGGATATGCCTTGCTATTTGCATATTGTAATAGCCCTCAGGATAATTATTGGATAGATCTTTTTAAAAAAGAAGCCACATGTTTACTTCACTGCTTTTAGAAAAAACAGAATGCATGACATTTACCAAATGCTGCAGCACAATGAGCCATCATTAAACTACTGTGACGAAATAAACAGAAAACCAAAAATTTCAGTGACTTCTTTTTAGCTAAAAGATTAAATATAACTATTCTGCCTGACACAGAATCCACAGAATTCTTTAAAGATCTCAGGGGTTCTTCTCCCTTATTCCACGTCACAAGAACAAAAACCAACCTGTACTTAAAAGTCTCTACCCTAGTCTCATCTAACCCCAAACCATTAGTTTGAAGCAAGCAAAGCAAATGTTACACTGCAGTGCTCGGGAGCCAGTACTGCTGGACGGGACAACCACAGTAGCTTTTGGCTCAGCATCACTTAATAACACTTATATTACTGGCTATGATCAGTTCTGTTAATATGCTGCTTACACTAAGAAACACCCCAAGATTTGCAAGTTTTGATTGTTAATCAACATATTCCAATTTTAAAGTCCCGCTTTCAAGTATAGAAATGGGGGGGGGCGGGGCAGACTTTTCTTCTGAACCATTAGGGCCTGTTAGTCTCCCTGAATAATGTCGTCTGTGATCAGATTCTAGAGTAAGGAGAGGAAAATAAGATGAAAACGGCAGCTCTTAAGTTCTTGCAGGGGCACGAAGGAGGGCTCTGAGCAGTCCCTCAGAGGCGACCTGTGCCCCTATGTGTGTGTGCAAGGACACAGAGCGAGCCTGCCTCTACACAAGCGGCCTCCAGGCACAGCCTGCCACACCACAGCGGAGGCGCCTCACGGGAATCCAGGCTGCCAGCTCAAGTCAAGCGTTAGCAAGAGGAGGCCTCAGCTGGTACCAGGGAGAAATGAGGCCTTTTCTCCATTAGTCTCGTCTATACTTACTGCCCCCACTCCCTCACCAACACTCCTTTCTTTAGCAAGTCTGGATTTCACTGCAGCCAGCCTATTGGGATGAAAATACTCTCTTGAAACAACTTCCATCCAATAGCCTGTATTCATCTACCTCAATCTCTTTTTAATATCTAACATGGATGCAGACCCACTCCCACCTCACTCTTCCTTCAACTTAGGGAGCCTTCCATTATCTGGCCCTCCCCTACCTATGGGCTCTGTGCCCTCCCTCTCTCTTCCCTTCCTCTTCCTGCCCATGAATGTGGTTATTCCTCTGAATATCCTTACAGGTAATAAAGGGGACAGCAGAGTCTCGGGCTGCTGTAAAAATTTCAAAAAAGCTAAACAGAAATTGGACGTCTACCTGTAATAAGCTTCCTACATAGAATTACATCAGCTCAATGAAGCAACAATGTTTATTACTTAATAAACCTAGTTCACTTAGTAGACATTGTACCACAAATCTACTATCAGTACAACTATTAATTGCATATAGAAGACTCCCAAATCTCTCTCCAACATGCTGGCCACACTTCATCTACTTTCCCATGTCTATACTGTGATGGTTAATTTTATGTCAACTTGGCTAGGTTATGGCGGCCAGTTGTTTGGTCAAACACCTGTCTCGATGGTGTCATGGAGATAATTTGTAGATGGGATTAAGCATCTATAATCAGTTGGCTTTTAGTAAATGAGATGATGTTCAAAAACGTGGGTGGGCATCATCCAATCAGCTGGAAAAGAACTGAGTATTCCAGAAGAAGGAATTCTGCCTCAAGACTTCAACATCACTCTTACTAGAATTTACAGTTTCCCGCCTGCCCTACAGAATTCAGAATTGCCAGCCCCCACAAACACGTGAGCCAATTCCTTATAATCAATTTCTTATACGCATATGTATATACATACACATATACACATATCCTGTTGGTTCTGTTTCTCTGGAGAACCTTGAATGATACATGTAGAAACCACAGAATGCTGGACATTTCCACCTGGATCAATGGGCACTTGAGCCCACCTGCCCTTCTTCCTGTCCCTTTCATCGTGGTTAAGGCCTCCTTCCACTCACAGTTGTGGGCATCCTTTCCAGTTGTTCTGACTCCTTTCATTTGCCATCGATTGCCCCGCCTTTGTACATTCTACATCCTTGAGGTCTTCATATCCACCCCCACTGCTTCTGCCCTGGTTAAAGCTCTCAATCTGCCTTGCCTAGACTACTGTGATCTCCCAGTTGCCAGACTCTCCCTTCTGCAACCTCTACAGCATCCTTTGATCCGTAAATATGAGCACACATGCGTGCGTGCGCGCGCGAGAGAGAGAACACAAGGCTCTGCTAGTTCCCCCTCTTAAAAGTCAATGACTTCTTGCTTTCTACTGAAGGAAATCCAAAGTTCCTAACATGACACTAAGATCTCTAAATGATCTACTACAATCCATCTTGCCAGCATTATTTCTCATTACTCCCTCCAGTTTTCAAACTGGCCTACAACACACCATACTCTCAACATGATTTGGGGCTTCCTGCTTCCATGCTCTATCTCATAATGATGACTCCACTTAGAACACCTGCAACTATTATATCCCTGCTTGCTGCAAACTTTCCTCATTTGTCAGAGCCCAACTCAAGGGTCCCTCCTTTCATAAAATCACTTTTAAAAAAAAATATTTATTTTTTTAACCCCCGCCCCATTGTTTTGCGCTCGCTGTCTGCTGTGTGCTCTTTCTGTGTCTGCTTGTCTTCTCTTTAGGTGGCACTGGGAACCGATCTCAGGACCTTCCAGAGTGGAGAGAGGCTGCTCAATCTCTTGCGCCACTTAAGCTCCCTGATTTGCTGCACCTCTCTCATTGTCTCTCTTCGGTGTCTCTTTTTGTTGCCTCATCTTGCTGCGCTAGCTTCTCCGCGTGGGCCAGCTCTTCGCTCAGGCCAGCTTGCAGTGCAGACCAGCTTGCTTTTCACCAAGAGGCCTGAGGAATTCAACCCTGGACCTCCTATATGGTAGACGGGAGCCCAATCACTTGAGCCACATCCGCTTCCCTAAAATCCCTTTTGATCAGTCCAATTGGAAGTGAGTTCTTCCCCTGGAGTGCCATAGCACTTGCTGAGAATGTTCTTGTAGAAACTAATATATAATGTTTCTCTCATATTTAATTTTATATATATCTCACCTCTTTTTAGAGTGGTAATGGTATCTCACTTTCAAATCACACACAGGATCCAAGACATAATGGATATGTCATCATAAGTATTTGACAAATGAATTAAAAAGTCAGCAAATTAAATTCGTGATTTACTAATGCTACCCTCCTCTGACCACTATTAAGTAGATTGCAGTATCTAGGTAGCACAAGCTCCTTTTGTATCCAATAAATGTAATGCTTCAAATATTCCTAAAGCACACTCCCCTCTTTGCAATACAGTATTTGGCTTTGAAAAAATAAATTAGCAAAAGGGTTGTTACTTCACTGGATATGCAATCGAAAATTAACTTCTCATAAAGTGGTTTAATTCAAGTTTATTAAACCTTACTGGATGCTTTTCAGAAAATTTTTGTTAACTACGATCAGAACAGTAGAAAGCAGAGCTGCATCGATAGAACCATTTCAGATCAGAGAAACCTGGATGATGCAATTAAAAGGTGGACAGACAGGTAGACAGATGTTCAGCTGCATGATCAGGAAGAAGATTGCATGAAAAGGCTTCTTTGATCATTAGAGATATCGCTATAATGAAGCCCTGGACACCTACTCGGTGTTTCTGCCGCGCTCATCTCCAGCAGGTGTCTTATAGAGAAAATAAGGCAAACACAAACAGATCCACTGCCAGCTAGTCAAAGCTGCTTGGCATTTTTTCCTGTTGATTAAGCCACAAATAAAATCATACATGTTGTGCTTCTGACACGGGCAGAGTATGCAGTTTGTGAATCCTCACAGAATATATCTTTCTGAAATATTTCAGCATTCATTACTCTGCAGAGATCAAGAAGCTAATATATGTTCAGTAGAGTATCCTATGTGATCCAAAACATCCCCAAGGGCCTAGAACATGACACAAACTGTAAGCACCAAAACGGATTTGAAAGGCAAACAAACTACAGGACAGTGAATTTGGAAAATGAAGGCAAATTGTGAACTGGTAGTCAGAACACTGAGGCTGCAGAATAAGTAACTCTTAGATATTTAGAAGAGTGGGGAGCTGCACTTATGTGGATCAGTCAAAACAGCAGAGCTAAATGTCATTCATATTTGCCACTGGAATGCATTGCATGGTCGTCCAAAAGTAGAGTTGGCTTCATGTTTCATTTCTGCAGTTTAAAATGAGAGTGGATTCCCCAATCACCCACTAACTGACAAGGATGTAGGTGGTAATTAGGGATTCTCTTGGGAAGAACCGTTGCTGTGAATAATCCACCAAGTAGAAATGTGAGCACAGCTCACGTTACTGACACCCTTCAGTGCTGGGCTTACCAATTCATCTCCTTGTCTCGGGTTCCTCATCTGAAACACAGAGACAATTATAATACTTGTTATTTGTCTGGCAGGGATTCTAGGAGTGTAAATAAGATGCCAGATGCCTGTATATTGCATTTTTCTTTTTGGAAGAAGATATATGACTCATGGCAGCATCATTTCTTGCAGTATCTGTTGACTGATTCTGGCTCTGGGGTTAGGGTGAGGAGAAAGAGAAAGGGAAGAGAGCAGGGAGAAAACGAGGAAGCGATCTAGTTGCTAGATCCTATTTTCATGGCTTGGGGCAGAGGTGAATGCCCCAGTAAATCACACTTTCAGAGACAGATGGTCCTCTTTAACAGCAATTTCTCCTTCTAGAGTCATCACTTCATCTTGTGAAAGACTTTAGCTCCATATGTTCATGAATCATTGATCCTGTTACAATTGCAATGGCACAGCTCTGAAAAATCTGACTGCACTATACCAGCATGGTGGGTCTTTGACGAGGAAATGAAAAGATACAACATGATAAGTCACAGGTCGGAAACTCAGCTAAGATATCACTGTTTTACTACTTCCTTCTCTTCGTTTTACAGTCACAAAGCCCATTCTCAATACATTGTAATTAGCCACTCACTTAACACGTGGCTTTTGCTAAATGCAGAGGAGCTATGTCACACTGAGCACGAACCACGTGAGGAGAAAGGGTGAACTCAGCCTTGGCCACAGCGGTTCCCCTTACACTAGGGTTCCGTGAGCAGTTCTGGCATCCCCCCTGGAAACCGCAATGTTATCGCCCAGTCTGTGAGGTTACCCGAGCACTGTCAGGTCAGACTCTTGCAGAATACTAATATCCAGAAGATCACCATGACATCTGCCTACTGTAGCTAACAATGACCAACCATAAAGGTAATCTTAAATTGGGTTGTCTTCCAAGATATTACTAACTCAAATTGCTTTTGTCAGAGTTCTTTTCCAAAAAGAATATTTCCAATTTAGAACTGGAAGGAAACATGAAAGAGGGGGCCTCACTGCCCATGAAGTTTGCGGCTATAGCAGTGCTAAATGGGCACAGACTGGGAAGACAAATGAAATCAGACAAATGCTCTCTCCCTTATGCTCAAGTACGGTATTTAATACAGTTGAACACTGTATTTATTTTTATCTTTGACAGGACCAGAAATGGCCACTGACTTTATCTGCAGATGGGATATTCTCAAAAATATTTTTTCCTGCTCTACAGGAGAATAAATTTCATTGGAGTTCAGCAGCAGCAAAAATTGGTGCATGCTGTGTGCATACATTTTTTACCCTTCAACCATCATTAAAGATTAAATATCAGCAACTCTTAATAGAGTCTAGAAACAACAGCTGAAAATGAGTGAGAATGGCAAGCCTAGACACCAATATGCATTATGACGGACAGCCTTTTTAAAAAGTGTTTCCTCTAAGTTGGGAGATATTTATGCAGTGTATAGAATCTCAAAGTTGGACTGCTTTATTATTTTGAAATTCATTCTTATATTCCTGCAGAGTTTTGCAGTTTGACCTATTTGTCTTAAGGTTGGACTGCATTATACATTCTTAAGAAGCAGAAGCAAGACGGAGATGGCCTTGAAAATCACCATCAACATTGTAATCAGTCTCTTTGATAGAGGTGACATGGAGCAATGACACTTTAGCCGCCATTTTCCTTTAAAATGGTATTCTCATTCATTTGAAGACAGAAGCAGAGGCCCCTGCCTTGAATTTGCAATGTTTAAAAATGGGAGAAATACACCATTTGATTCAATGTTCAAACATTAACAAAGTGCATTCAAGGAATTTAAATCAGAAAAAAAGGAAAGAAAACTTAGTTTGTAGTAATCTATCCATAAAGGCATCCAAAATTCCTTTCTGATAGAAAACTGTGATTTTAGATTCGCTGCTCTAAATGTATTAGAAAGGTAAACACAGCAGAGTTTTCAGTTGATCCACTTAAATTAGGCTACAAACAGGGACGTGAAATATCAAGAAAAAACAACACAAAAAAACACCAAAACAGGTATATCGAACTCTCAGAACTATCAGCTGCTCATTGATGATCATGAATAATGTACCTAGAGACAAGTTACTGCAAGATAAGAATTTTCAAGGGCTGCCCACATCTAAATTATGACAATAATTCCTACCCTCTTCATCATGAATGATGTTACAAATAGAAGAAATTCCTTTCCTGACTTTGAGGCTTTTAACACTCACGCCCTTACTTCAAAAACCAACCCCATCATCATTCCTTAGACAGGAATGTCATTTCTAACAGAATGGAAGGTCTAAGATGCTCCTTTGAGAAGGATCAAATTAAGGGACCAAAGACTCCAAACTATAATCTCACATTAATATCTGGCTCCCTTCCTTTCTTTCATATCATACAAGGTGTATGTTATTTCTTAAGCACATATAAATATATCACACAAAACAAGTACTACACAAAGTCTGTTCTTCTGAAGAAGTTTTGAAACCAATTTTTTCAGGAGTGAGATTTCTGGATTTGTACAAAGGGAATGCTAATATCTCATGTTTGAAATGTATCTTAGCCTAGCTCTATTAGCAATGAAATTAAGAGGGAAAAACTACAAGGAGGGGAGAGGAAAAGAAAACGAGAACGTGGAGGGCTGCTTCCTCATGGCTTCTCTGTGGTCATCATTGATTATGGTCATCCCAGAGGAGAGAGGAGATTATTTAAAACTTTTAAGCATGCATGTTGGCTCTGGCCATGAAATTATATTCACCCTCATCAAGCTCAATTTAAGGTGGTGCTCTAGACTGCAAAAGTTCTCAGGACAAGAGAGCTTTGAGCTTCTCTAACTAGCTGTGAAGCACTAGCCGTTCCCTGAACAAAGCATTTGGCCCAAATAGCATTTCCTTTATTGCTCATAGTTTCTTTTGTACTTCAGGGGACTTATACTGAATGATGGCAGAAGAATCCCTCATCTAAAGCAAAATTCTGTATTGATATTTAGGGTGATTTGAGCATCAGCACATTAGAGTGAAAGTGTGGATGAAAAATTCTGGTTATTATTCCTAAAGCTGACTCACACTCACAGAAGAGCCTACAGCTACTGAAAAGGGTTTGATTTTCCAAAAGAGTGACAGGATAGTGAGTTGACCACGGCAAATCGACAAGCCCTAGTGTTCCACCTTGCAGCACCAACTTCAGTTTGTTTGACACAGCCTGAGGGGGAAATAAGCATGCCTCTAATTAGTCTGGGGCACTGGAAAGTTTAGCCTGAACAGCATTAATGGTTTCCAGCTAAATCAAAAAGAGGATAAAGTCAGTCCTCTTACCTGAAGTCAGACCAAGCCAAACCATATACCCACAAAAAGTCCTAGTCTTCTAGTCTTTGGGGACTGCATCATGCAGAAATAGCTTGTGCTCTTCTAAAAGATGCAAATCACATTTATAGCAAACTGACATATGGACTTTGATGCTTTACTGATAATTTAGCCCCAAGCCATTTTCCACGAGTAGTGATTTAGCAGAGTCTTTGAGAGCTTGAGTTCTAGACCCGGGCAGAACTGGGTTCCAATCCAGGCTACACTGTCTATTAGGTATGCAACCTTGACTAAGTTATTTTATCTGAGTCTCACGTTCTTCATCAAAAAATAAAAATCAAACAAACAAAAAATGAGATAATAATCATAAACACTCCATAACATTATGAGGACTAAAAAGCAAAC
>PVKH010016067.1:0-10496 GCA_004027955.1 Chaetophractus vellerosus
AACAGAGGAACCTGGAAGCCTGAACCCTGGAGACGTCGGCAGCCATCTTCCCCCAACACGTGGACTCTGGTATGGGAAGAAATTTATGCTTTGTGGCCTGGTAACTGTAAGCTTCTACCCCAAATAAATACCCTTTATAAAGACCGACCAATCTTTGGTATATTTCAAAAGGCACGCCTGTGGCTGACCAAAACAATCCTCATGCTACTATATTCCTTGTTTAACTTTTCTGTCAGTAGTTTACCTACTAGCAAAAACTGAAGGAAAGGATTTTAATTATGTCTACTTAGACTAAAAATTTAATTAGCATCCCAACACACATAGAAAAGGGAAACCAACACATAGAGTAGGGGAAGTTATCTCCATGTAGACAGATGCCTTTTTACACCAAGTAAAGATGCTGGTCATCCCCGACATGGGGTAGAGAGCAAGGAGGAGGTAAGCAGAAGTCCAGGACATGGAAAATGAGCAGCTTTTCTGTATTTTATGAGTCTGAGCTTCATAGTAAAACTTCATTTTTCCCTCTGAATTAAATGATACACCTACATTAAAATGTAAATCCAAAACACATTTCAGAAACATGTGCAAACATATAATCATTTCTTAATTAACCTTGCAGATAGAGAACAGTGGTAAAGATAACCCAAAATATCTTTTAAAAAATCATTTTAATTGGCCTGTGGACATTATATGATAAGAAAAGTTGATGACCAATAAGGACTACTGCCTCGAGATTGCTGTTCTCATTCTTCCAAGCAGTTTATGCTTAGTGTTGGTAGAAACTGAAAAGACATATTGGATCCCTAGTAATAAGCTAAGGTCTGAGGATATATGAAAGATGAGAAGTATCCATCTCTAAGATCTCCTCTAGTCTAACATTTACAGACCTGTGTGTGGAAGACAAGGAAGCTAACAGGAGAATGACTGAGTTACCAATCTCACAGAAAAGGTGTTTTCTAAAAACCTTTGATCTTCAAAGTCAGAAATAAACATAAAATAAATTTATGAGAGGAAGCCAACCTGGGGAGCCTACCAGGTGGCAAGAACCAACTGGCTTAGAACCAACTGGCTCAAGAGCAGAGAAACATTTATTATTTCAATTAAAAGAAGGGAATTAAAAAGGAAGGTGATAGAAGAGTTGATTTGTTAATAATTTAATATTTGAAAAATTCCAGAAGTAAATGTCTACGTATTCATATCATAAAAGTCATGGCCCACTCAAATACCCACACATGCTTTACTAAAAAGTGTGTAATACCTAAATCAGACTAAGCAAGTCTAGTTCTAAGACATATTTATCAGATATAATTCATGACAGAGTCCCATGCTGGAACCAGGGTAAAAGCTGAGGCTTCTGCCCCTTCCAGAATAACCATGTGGTAAGCCACCAGGTAATTAGGTGAACATAGAAAGGCGGGGAACTTCTTGAAGGCAGAACCTGGGTTTTATTCATCTTTGGAAGCCTAGCACCTCGTACAATGTTTAGGGCACAGTACTTAATAGATGTTGATTAATTAATGAATGTACATCTTATAGGCTTATAACCATAGGTAGTTATTTGGGCTGGGAATAAATCACAGACTGAAATTCAAATTATGTTGGCAACTTGTTCTGTGAACTTTTATGAGTCACTTCCTCTCCATTTGGTCATCTAAGAGGCTGTCTCACGTGGCCTATTGGGATGTTTAATGCATCTAATGTGCATTGAAGTCCCCATATAAAAGTGCCAAATAACTACTATTATAGACTGAGGAACTCATTCTGTATATTTACCAAAGTGCCTTTCATCCAAATACTTGAAAACATTTCCAATCATGGCATATTACTCCTAATTTCTAAAACCATAGCACATTTTAAGAACTAAAAATGTAGTTCTAGCTCACATTTGTAATTATTATTTTTATACAAGTTCAGATGACTTCACTATATTAAACTTTTAAAGTCTTTCCCTGACCACTTACCTTTACCAGAATTAATGAAATATCTACATTGAAAGGGCTATTAAGTAGAAAGCGATGCTATAGTAGATCCTTTGACTCACTCTAAATTCAAGACCATTATAACTTTTAATACATCTGTTCATTGTATCCTGACTAAAACAAATCTGAAGAAAACTTTTGCCATTATCCAGAGATTCACTATCTTTAGAGTATCACTAATCCTTGGGTACATAGGTCAGTTCTAGGGCTTAGTTGGCCCAGAAACACTAGAGAACAGCCATACTCAATGAAAGAAACCTGAGTTCTCAGTAATCCCTGAAACCCATTCTGTTCTTTTAGCACCTGAGGAGCCAGGGGGTCAACAAACAGGTCACTCTCAAAGAACCCTCTACTTCTGCTGCTTAAATCCAGGCTAGTCTTCAATACTGGAACTTCAGTCCTTCCAGGCATCCACCTGAGGGTCACTTGTTACTATAGTTTTAGCACAATGAGATCCAGTTCACAATTGGTGCAGAACCCATCTGACTTCACTGCTGAAAAGAAGGAAACTGCTAAGAAAAACCCAAAGAAGGCAATAGCCAATAATAGAGTCAAGACATGGTTATGTCTGACAAGGCCCTTTACATAAGGGTGTATTTGTATTGCTTTTCCAGTTCTGTGTTTAACATAAAGCAATAAGCATTTTGAAACCTAAAACACACCGAAAACTTAGAGGTTTTTTTGTTGGAAAAGGAAAAGTTGGAAGGGACATTTGTTGGAAATTCAAAAAGGACTAAATATATTTTTTTGTTTCATAACAATTGTAAAAAGAATAGAAAATTGTATGGTTGACAAGAATAAAATTCTGTGTGTGTGTGTGTGTGTTTAAAGATTTATTTTTATTTTTATTTATATATCCCCCCCTTGCTGCATGTGCTTGCTGTGTTCATCTTGCTTTTGCGTTTTTCTGTGTCTGCTTGTCTCCCCCGGGTGCGGCATCCCGCTGAGTCAGCTCACTGCGCGGCAGCTTACCTGCTCGCAGCGGCGGCGGCTTGCCTTCTCAAGGGGGCCCTGGGAACCAAACCCGGGCCTCCCATGTGGTAAACCAGAGCCCTACCAATTGAGCCACAGCTGGTTCCCTGTGTGTTTTTCTATACATCTAATTGACAATTTCTTCCCCAAATATAATAAATTTCAAAAGACAGACCATTTAAATTCAGTACCCCTGTTTTAGTTTGCTAAAGGCTGCCAATGCAATATACCAGAAATAGGTTGTGTTTTTTTTTAAGATTTATTAATTTTTAAAATTTATTACATAGCCCCCCTTTCTGCTTGTTCTTGCTGTGTTCATTTTTGCATTCTTCTGTGTCTGCTTGTCTCCCCCCGCTGCGGCGACCCGCCGAGTCAGCTCACTGTATGGCGGCCTGCCTGCTCACGGCAGCTTGCCCTGCCCGTGGCGGCTTGCCTTCTCAAGGCGGTCTGCCCGCTCGAGGAGGCCCCGGGAACCAAACCCGGGGCCTCCTATGTGGTAAAATGGTGCCCTACCAATTGGGCTACAGCCAGCCCCAGTTGTGTTTTATAATAGGAATTTATTACAGTAAAAGCTTACAGTTCCAAGGCTATGAAAATATCCAAATCAAGGCACCTATGAAAATATCCAAATCGATGCTGTCTCACCGAATTGCAGCCGAGGGCAATTCAGCACATGGCAGGGCATAATGGCAGCCCATTCATCAATCTCCTCTCCTCCAGGTCTGTCTGTTTCATCTTTGAGCTGCTGCATGGGCCTGGCCTCTTGGTGATGCCTCATTACTTCAGCTCTGGACTACTCCGCTGATTCCAACCTCTGGCCTTTCTCTCAGCCTCTTGGGGTTTCTCTGTCTTTTTGTGGCTGTAGGTGATACTGGAGTCCTCTCTGACATGGCAGAGTAAAAATGGCAGCTTTCTTTCTTTGTGGCTTTTTTTCTCTATGTTTCTCCCATTTATATAAGACTCCAGCAAGATGGCTGAGACCCACCCTGGGCCATGCCTCACTGAAGTACTCCAATCAAATGCCCCCAATTGAATTCAACTAAATAAAAGTGTTCTGCAATCTACTCAAAGACCCTTAACTGAAGCAAAATAATCAAAAGTGATCTAAGCAAAAGACCCCTTAGCTGAATCTAACCAAAAGGTCCCACCACATACAATAGATTTATAGGCATAGGAATGGTTTAACTTAAGAGCATAATTTTCTGGGGCCCACAAAAGACTCAAACCAGGATATTGCACCCTCTGAGCCCAAAAATACATGTTCTTCCCATATGCAAAATACATTCATTCCATCACAATATTTCAGAGGCCTTAAATCATTCCAATAACAATGCTAAGTGCAAATCTCATAAAAATCAGTTACAGGCATGCAGCCTGTCTTGGACAACATTCCCCTCTGGCTGTAGACCTGTGAAACTTATAAAACCAGTTATCTGCTTCAAATATCTAAGGAGGGACAGTCACAGAATAAACATTTCCATTGCCATAGGGAGAAATTGGAAGGAAAACAGGGGTCATGGGTTCCAAACAGTTCCGAAAACCTGCAGGGCATACTCCATTGGATTTCAAAGTCTGAGAGTCATCTATGGAACAGTGGTTTCCTTTCCTCAGGGCCTCAGTTGGCAGAAGCAGAAGCCCCACCCCTTCCAAGGGTTTGCTCAAAGGCCACCTTCTTGGCCCCACCCTCATGAGGCACCTGGGTGATGGCCCAACTCAAGCGCAAGGCCTCACCCTCCAAGAATACTAGGGTGATGATGATAATCTCCCCAACCCCTCACACACAGTCTCAATCCCCTCAGAACAGTGAGGTGGCAACCTAACTCTCCCCAATTCCTGGGGAATGTGCTCCACCGTCTCTAAAGCCTGGAGTGGCAGAACTCTCCCTGAACAATGGGGCAGAAGGCCTACCTTCTTCAAATGCCAGGGCAAACTCACCCTTTCCTCACACATGAGTGGGGTCTCTCTCTTGGCTGGAGGAGATATCTTAAGTCTAGACCTCAGCTTTCACAGTTTTTCCCTTGAGGCTATTTTCCCTTCAATCTCTCCCTTTTCTGTCCATTTTAGTTCAGACTGGCTGTGGTTTCATTCATACAGATCTCACAAAAAGCTTGTTGATTTACCTTGCAGGAAACAGGGGTCTAAGCCATCAGACCATAAGATCTTCCACAGATCTTTCCTGGATAGCTGCATTACAATTCTGACTCACACTGAAATGGCTGGCTGGTTCCAAGTCCAGTTAAGTCCTCACATGGGGCCCTATTTTCTGGGGACTCATTTTCCCAGAGCTTGGAATTTCCTAAACCATCAATTTCTGGTTTCTTTGTGCCCAGGAGTTCAGTTGTCAGCTTATCCCTTTCCTCTCACATTTTACTAGAAGCTGCAAGGAGAAGGCAGACCGCACGTTGCACTTTTAGTTTGGAAATCTCAGCTAAGTGTCAAAGCTCATAACTTTCACATTCTGTCTTCCATCCAACATCAGGAGTCAATTTTACCAACTTCTCTGCCACTTTAACGCAAGGATTGCCTTCCTTCCAATTTGCAAGGACACAGTCATCATTTTTGTCTAAGGTCTCATCAGAAGTATCTTTTGTGCCCATATTTTAACCAATAGTCTCTTTAAAGCAATCTAGGCCTTTTCTATCAAGCATCTCACAATCCTTCCAAAATCTACCCCTTACTCATTTATAAAACCATTCCATCACTTTTGGTATTTGCATAGTAGCACCCCACTCTCTTGGTACCAATTTCTGTTTTAGTTTGCTACAAGCTGCCAATGCAATATACCAGAAATGGGTTGATATTAATTTGTTAGGGTAAAGCTTACAGTTCCAAGGGTGTGAAAACATTCAAATCCAGTCAAGGAGTCCTCACATTTTAGTTTTTTGGTGTTTTTTTGTTTGTTTGTTTTAGTTTTTAAAAAAATATTATTTACATTTTACATAAATGGAATCATATGATATGTAGTACTTTGTGTCTGGTTTCTTTCACTTAGCATAATGTTCTTTTGTCTGATATTAACATCCTGTAACATTAGCATACATTTGTTCAGTTTTCAAAGAAAAACAGCCTTATATGTGCAATTTTACCCATATTCATATTTCACATGAGGTTTTACTATGCTGTACAGTCCCATGTTACATTTTTTAGCTTTTCTTTTATTAATATACATGACCTTAGACTTTCCCTTTCAACCATTGTCATTCCCATATAATAGCACTGCTAGTTACAAACATTATGCTGTGCTTTCATCTCTTCTATTCATTTCCAAAAATTAGCACACATCCTTTTTACCAATTCTGTACATATTAACCCTCAACTTTCCATTCTCTAACCTCATTCTATTTTCTGGTGACCCATATTCACGTTATTAACTCCATGAGATTACACACTATATTTAGTTCATAGTAGCACAGACATACAGTGTTTTGTGTCTGGCTTGCTTCACTCCACATAATGACCTTCAGGTTCATCCATGTTGTCATGTGTTTCACGACTTCATTTCTTCTTACGGCTGCATAATATTCCATCGTATGTATACAGCACAGCTTGTTTATCTATTCATCAGTTGATGGACACCTGGGTTGTTTCCATCATTTAGAAATAGTGAATAATGCAGCTATGAACATTGGTGTGCAGAAGTCTGTTCATGTCACTGCTCTCAGTTCTTCTGGGTATATACCTAGTTGTGGTATTGCCGGGTCACTTGGCAGAGCTATATTCAACTTCTTTAGGAACTGCCAAACAGTCCTCCACAGTATGACATGTTTTGTTTTGTTGCTTATTATGTATTGATTAAAAATGCACTCTGATGAGTTGAAATATTTTTGTTACACACATATATATTCAAAAAGCATAGAATTGGCTGCTTGATCTCCTCTAATGAATGCTTCATATTCCATGGCTTTCCAAAAGATTGGATCATAAATGATAAAATCTGGTGAGATCAAATGCAAAAATGTGTTGTACTTTATCAAAATCTCCTTTGTATACCACACTTAGTAGTATGAATATTCATGTATGTTTTCTTTGTGATTTCTTAGAACATTTCCAGGATTTTTGTTTGTTTGTTTTAGGGTATTCAATTAATAGTGATTACATGTCTTCAATGAATGTGATATGAATTATGCCTAAACTTTGTTTAACTGATCCCAAATAAGTAAATAAATAAGAAAATTTTTTTGAAAAGTACACAGTTATTATACAAATGTAATTTACTTCAATACATAATAGTGAGGTGACCTCTATAGATAGGCCGAAGAATCAACACAGCAGAGATTATAGGGGTCACTAAAACACAGATTATAATCTAGGATGGTTTGTCTTGGTTCACAACCTCCTCCTCCTTTAAGAAGGAGCTAAAGCCTCACTTTCCCAAAGTCTCTTACAGCTAGAAGTGGCCATGTAACAAAGTGGCCAGTGAGATGTAAGAAATCTGCTGGAACTATTTAGAAAGTTGTTTGCTTTTCTAATATAAGAAACAGATGTGGCTAGCACTTGCCCCTTCCTCCTTCCTGCTTTGAATGCTGAGTGGTTCTGGAGCTGCTTTCTTGTAACCAAATTACAAGAGAGTCACAGAGATGCTGGTCTGACCCGGCTGAGCTGCTGATGTAATGCCATCAGCCACCTCCCCCTAGCCTTTGTGTTGTGTGTGAAAATAAACTCCTGTGTGTTTAATCCACCGTCAAAATCTATGTGGCTTAGAAATTGAAAAGCATTTGTAACTGATAAAGGACTAATAAAGGTATTTTTAAGTATGCAAATAACCAACAGAAGTACAGTGAAGGAAGTTCATGAAGCAGGAAGAATTGGGAAAGGTCTCAGGGAGACTTAGTATTTGCAATGGGCAATGAAGCCTGGGTTATAGCTATAAGGGAGAATTTCAGGAAAAGATTATGCTATGAACAAAAGCTGCGAGTCAAATGTAAAAATCATTGTTGTTTTTATTGTGCCCTGTGTCATGGTCATTTTACTTACATTTTTGTTTAAACCTAAGATTTAGTTTATACGTTAAATGCTACCAAATACTAATGTATTCCCTATAATACCACAAGAATATATTATCTTGTCATTTTGTGACAAAAATCCCCCCAAAAGTATAAATGATATTTTGCAATTTTCCTTTTTTTACTGTTTTTTTAAACGACGGAAACAAAAATTTTTTAATCCCATTTAATCATGATAAATTATTGTTTATTAAAAAATGAAGTTATCAGTAGCCAATGAATCATTGTATCCTTCACAAAGCTGATTATTATATATATATACATATTCTAAAATAAACACAATAATAAGCTCCTTGCTTCTGCATAGGTATGGGCATCATAATTATACGATTGTGCAGGCTTAAGGCCAAAGCAGTAGGTCAGAACTCTGATCCTCACCAGCACAGGACAAAGCTCCTGATGAAAACACAAAACGTATCCAAGAGCAAGAGAATACATATTAACTGTTTATCAGATTCAAATATCGTTTCTCAGTATGAGCCAGTCCATTAAAATTGCTAATGAAGAGACAAATTTTCTTGTAAAAATGAGTTCTCCAAGGATGAGAATTTAGTTATTTATTTAGAGTGTAAGAACATGGGATAATTAGTGTTAGAGGGAAGTATTGATTTCTATTCTCTGAAAGAATCTCTTAATAGATAACTTCAGAATTTCCCCTGTTTATACATTGTCAGATTTCTGAAGGTAAGCTTAATTCTGAGGTATTTTGCAACCAGGTTTCAGAAAAAAAAAAAAATCTGTTATGTCTCTCAGTTTTCCTAAGCAAATTAAATAGTTTTAATAAGTTATTTTAGTATGGAGTTAAATGCTAAGATGTGTTAGGTAAGAAAAATAAGCTGACACATAATGACCTCTAATATAACAAGTATTTTTTTTTAAAGATTTATTTTTATTTATATATCCCCCCCTTGCTGCTTGTGCTCGCTGTGTTCATCTGCTTTGCCCCTTTCTGTGTCTGCTTGTCTCCCCCTGCCGGGTCATCCCGCTGAGTCATTTCACCGCATGGCTGCTTGCCTCCCATGTGGTAAACGGGAGGGAGCCCAACCAATTGAGCCACAGCTGGTTCCCATAACAAGTATTTTTAATGTTCTGAGTAGTTCAAAACAAAGATGACAGATTAAACATGTTAACAAAAATTCCATGTGCAGAATAAAGCTACAAAGTGATACATGAAATGATTTTTAGTAAATAAAACTATGTCTCTAAAAGGGTGTTTGCTGGAAAGACTTTCAACATTTGTTGGCAAACAAAAATAAATGGCCCGTGTTCTGGAGTAAAGTTGGCAAATCTCTTGACAGGACAGCCAATGGCAAGGAGAGTATCTTCTGAGAGAAGCAGTGTCTCATCTGTCCAGCCCTGGTTGAAAGTTAGTCAAGAGGGGATCCAAAATGTATGTACACACACCACTCTCTCTCTTCCACTGAGCTAGTGGCTTTAGTAATTTGCTCCACGAAATAAACTGACTGCAGTAGAGGTGAGGGAGAACCTACTAAATTAAGGAATTCAACTTTGAACCTAAGGAGTTTAGCTAAACATTTCCAAGTTTTTTCTAGTCGATTGCAGTCATTACTTTTCTGTTTAATTTCTCTCAACTCAATCAGAGAGCTGTACTAACTGAATATATTAGGCATACTGTGCTAATCTTTCATACACTATCACCTTTTAACTCACTTAACTGTAAAAGCTATTATCCATTACAGAGGGGGAAATGTATAAATATATATATATACTAAAAACAAATTCTAAAAATCCAGTTGAATCATAATCAAGTTCCTTAAGCTCTTGGTAGTTACGCAAAATCTCATTATTGTTGCCAAAAATCCATTTTATTTAATGTCTTGACTTTTTTTAATGAGTTAACTAGCAGGCTTAGGATTTGTTTAGGAGTTTGTTTTTGGTTTTGGTTAGTTTTGTTTATATGTATTTTCAAGCAATTCAGTAAAAGTAACCATATTGATAGTATCTTTCCCCAAAATTCGTTATTCTCCCTAAGTCAGTCAGAGCTTTCATTTGCTTGCAGAACTGGTTCAGAAATTGGTATCTGGAAGTAGATTTTTCCATGCAAATGGCAGAGTTATGAAGGTACAAGAAAGTTGAAGTGACTTTTCTTGGGCTTCCCAAAATGTACCTGTACCAATAAAGTTCACTTTTTTGCTAAAAAAATACTGAAATAATTTTCTAAATTAATCATTTATTTGATTGAATTATCTGATCGATTCAATCATGACAGTGTTATCAATTACAATATAAAGTGCCCAGATTGAGAATGAAATTTGCTCAGAAATATGGAAATTCAGAAAACATACCTCCATTTACGCATTGCCTACGCAAGAGCAAAATACGCATCTCATTGGTAATTTACCCTCATCAGGCACGGGGGTGGTGCCATGAAACATGTTTCAGTAACCCATACTGTAAAATCGTGTGCTTTTAAAAAGCTTTGAATGCATGGAACAGTACATAATAATATAGAATAATATTATGCTACAAAACAGTGCATAACAAGGTGTGGTTCTTGAGTGCCGCATCATAATTGTTATTT
>PVKH010016068.1:0-15861 GCA_004027955.1 Chaetophractus vellerosus
TATCAATTCTTAGTACTACTCTTAACATGACCTATCAACAACACTTGGCACAGCTGATCCTCCCCTCCTTCCTGAAAGAGTTCACTTGATTCTAAGATGCTTTGCTCTGGTTCAACTCCCACAGGACTATTCTCTTCCTCAGTATATTTAGTTGCTTTTCCTCATTTTTGCAACTTTGAAATGTTGGAGTGCCCCCAACTGAGTTCTTGAGCATCCTCTCTTTGCTATCTATACCCACAGCTGTAAACACCATTCATGTACTGAGGACTCCCAAATTTATACCTGCAGGGCAGACCTTGCCGGTGAACTGAGTGTGAGCTCAGTGTGAAACATGTTTAACCCTTACTCAATGTTTTCTTCTGAATGTCTAATGAGCACCACAATCTCAACATGTCCAAAACTGAGCTACTGATCACTGCAAATATTAACACTCCGCTCCCCACCACCATGTATGAGTTGATGGCAATTGATTCTTCTGGATGCTTTTCTCAGAAAACTTGGAGTCATTATTGACTTCTTTCTTTCTCTCATACTCCACATCCAATATATCAGCATATCCTGTTGAGGTTTCCTTCAAAATATCCAAAATCTGACCACTTTCCAACACTCCATTGCCTGGTCCAAGTCACTATCATCTCTCAACCAGGTTATTACAATGAGTCCTTAACTGTGTTCCTTTTTCTGTCTTTGCCAATCCTACAGTTTATCCCAACAGATCAGTCTGGATTTTCCTATTAGATATAACTGGGAACTTACTGCTTCTCTGCTAAAAACACTCCAATGACCTCACTGAAGTCAAATTAAGTTTTGAAAAAGCTCTACAAGACCTACATTATCTGGCCCTAGTCATGTCCTCCTTTTCTCACCTCCTGCTTCTCTCTCCCTCATTTATATCACTGAGTCACATGTCCCCTTGTTCTCAGAATATGCCTGTCTCAGGGACTTTGGCATTTCTATGGCCTCTGCCTAGACCATTCCTTCAGGAATCTGTCTGGCTCACTGCCTCATCCCTTTCAGGTCTTGGCTCAAATGTTTCATTCTCAGTGAGTTTTCTGACTATAATATTTTAAACTGGAAATCATACCTTCACTCCCTAGTATTTCCAATACCTTTCCCAGTTTAAGGTTTCTCCATTATACTGCTCATTATCTGATATTGCTATAGTTTACCTGTCAACTTCCAGTAAGCTCTATGAAAGCAGTAAAAATTTGTGTTTTGTTTTGAATCCTATTGTCTCCCTAGTGCCTAGCTTTGTGCCTGGTACACAATAGACACTCATTAAATCACTGAATGAGCTGGGCATTATTAGTAGCCATATTTTAGAACTGAGGCACATTTAAGAGCTATAAAGGAAGTTTCCATGTTACACTGCTCTTCTGTTGCAGAGATGGCTATGAGATTAGTAATAAAATCTACCTCTTTGGGGGCCTCCTTGTTGCTCAAATATGGCCTCTCTCTAAGCCAAATTCAGCATATAAATTCACTGCCTTCCCCCCAACATGGGACAGGACTCCCAGGGTTAGCCTCCCCAGCTCTGAGGGATTAATAACAAGCGCTAACTAACAATGCATTTAGAGAAAGACCTAGATGGAAAGGGGGAAATATTAAATGCAAAGGAGTTTTTCTGGCTAAGGGATTTCAAAGTGATTTGGGAGGTCGTTCCCGAGGTTACACTTATGCAGATCTCAAGAGAATCTCACTGTCTGCCATGGTAAACAGTGCCTCAAATATGGGTGGTCCTGAGGGCTCTAGAGCCAGCTAAACACATAGGCAGGGCAGACAACCCTAAGATATCGGCACGGCATCAGTGAGCCTTACCTTGGAATATCTGGTAACCCATCTCCCCCAGAGTTAGACTTATAATTTTCCTAGACATAGTTCTTCTAGCCCATTTATTTGAACCTATAATTAGCACTATGCCAATTAAATATATGTCCCAGAGACTTAAATCTTCCAGCTGTTCATATGCTGGGTGAGCCCTGAATCTCAGAAGAGTTTCTGCCAACACCTACTCTCCAATCCATCAGACTCACCCAGAACAACTAACAAAAAGATGATGATAGACAATGCCCAACCTAAAAACCAGAGAGTATCTTCAACTGCAAGCAAGAGAATTCCATCCATCTGCCCCATGGGATTTAAGCCCCCTCTCAATCAGAAGCAGATTGGGCAACACCATCCCAAAATCCTAAGGATAGAGGAACAAACATATATAAGGTGGATTGCAACCATGGGCTAAAGTAGACTTATTATTATCTAGTAATGGAAGAACTTGTAATATTGATATAAAGATAGTGGTCACCAGAGGTTCTGAGAGGAGGGAGAGGTTATAATAGGTGTAACATGGGGCATTTTTGAGACATTAGAATTTTTCTGCATGATATTACAATTATGGATACCAACCATTATTCATTTGTCATAACCTATAAAATTGTGTGGTGCAAAGGATAAACCATAATGTAAACTATAGACCATAGTTATTAGCAATGCTTCAATATGTGTTTATCAATTGTACCAAATGTACCACACTAATGAAAGATGTTGTTAATGGGGGAAAGTGTTGGGGGGGAGGGGTTGGGGTATATGAGAATGCCCTATATTTTCAGTGTAACATTTATGTAATCTAAAGCTCCTTTAACATAAAGAAAAAAAATTATTAAAAAAAAACCCTACTTCTTCGGGTTGTTGTAATGATTAAATGAGCTAGAGTTTGTCTATAAATTAGGGATCAAATTCAGTGCATGTTAGTGAAGGAGGGTGGACCATTGACAGACCCTTGATATTGATGACTGTACTTATGAACCTTTACTTTAGAAATTGAAACTTAGCTTAGTATTATAGGGTGCATAAGAGTTACCTCCTGAGAACCTCCTTGTTGTTTAAATGTGGCTTCTCCATAACTTAAACTCAGCATATAAATGCGTTACCTTCCCCCCAGCATGGGACATGACTCCTGGGAATGAGCCTCCCTGGCATCAAGGGATTACTACCAAGCACCAACTAGCAATGCAACTGGGAAAAGACCTTGACCAAAAGGGGGAAAGGGTAAAGACAAATGAGTTTATATGGCTAAGAGACTTCCAAGTGAGTCGGGAAGTCATTCCAGAGGTTACACTTATGCACATCTCAGCAGATTCTTGTTGAATGCCAAAGTAAATATTGCCTCAAATAACAGGGCTCCTGAGGGTTCTGGAGACATCTAGGCAGGGCAGACACTTCAGGAGTTTGGCACCCTGCCAGTGGGCCCTATTTTGGAATTTATGCTCCCCAGTGTGACAGAGTTGGACTTAGTTGTGGTTTCCCTACATGTGACTCTTCTGCCCCTTCTATTTGAACCTATAGTTAGTACTAGAGTTGATAGGTTTATGTCCAAGAGACTTAAATATTTGGGCTGTCAATGTGCCAGTTGGTCCCTGAATCTCAACACAGATGCAACACCTACTCTCCAGTTCATTGGACTCACTGAGGACAACTAACAAGGAGATAGTTATGGACAATGGCCATCCCAAAGAACAGAGAGTGTTTGCAACTGCAAGCAAGATAGTCCTATCCATCTGCCCCATGGAATCTAAGCCCCCTCTTAATCAGAGGCTGAGTGGGCATCCCATCCCAGAGTCCTCAGGATTGGGAAATGAACGATGGACTAGAGTAGACTTACTGTTATTCTCTATAGACTTACTGAGATTCAAGCAATGGAAGAACTTTTATCATTGATGTGGAGGCAGTGGCCACTGGAGGTTCTGAGGAGAGGGAAAGGGAAAAATAGTTGTAATATGGAGACATTTTGGGGACTTGGGAATTGTCCTGAATGATATTGCAATGACAGATACAGGCCATTATATATCTTGTCATAACTTATAAAATTGTGGAGAAGAGAGTGTAAACTACAATGTTAACTATAATCCACGCTTAATGGCAATGCTCCAAAATGTGTTCATCAATTGTAGCAAATGTACCCCACTAATGAAGGATGTTGTTAATATGGGAAAATGTGGGAGGGGTAGGGAGCCAGGCATATGGGAATCCCCTATATTTTTTATGTAACATTTAGTAATCTAAGTATCTTTTTAAAAATTTTAAAGTATATATTAAAAAATTCAGTGCATGTGACATAAAATCTAACTATAGTGGCTTAAAAAATAAAGAATTTGTTTTTTCACATATAACAAGGGGTTCAAAGATAAGCTATCCAGGGCTGGTGCAGTTGCTTGAGAAAGCAAAACTTAGTGTGGATCCAAAGGTTTGCATTTGAGTTAAACAAATTCATCTGCTTATATATTAAATGGCAAAAAAAGTATTGAAATGAATGTGAAATGAAAATAAATCTTTTTTTCTTTTCTTAATGTGACCTTTCTTTCCTTCCTGTTAAGATTTTGAGTTTTCATCTTGTCATCCATCCATGTATGCATAATAGAAACATCATGTTAGGTGCGATACCAAGATTTGTGTCACTAATGAACGTGTTAAGTGTGCCTTCAAATTCTTCATTTGGATTACTGCTGAAAATCATTAAGTAGGGCAGCTGAGAATAGAGCCCTGTGGCAGTCTACTATAGACCGTTCTCTTCTCTGACCTCTGCAGTTTATCAGAGCAGTCATTCTACTAAGAATCAGAGTTTTTTAAATACTATCACCCATATTTATCAACTTTTTCCCAAGTAATCATGATAGATCTTTTCAAATACATTGCTGAAATTCTGAAACAAAATTTCCCTGGCCAAGCTCTTGATATTGAACTTACTGTCCCTCTGCCTCCTCAAAACATTTTCATTTCTGGTTTCCTCAAGCCCTTTCACCTAAGTTTTGAACTGGATAACGAGCTTCCACTTATCATAGACATAATTAATTATTGCTTTTATAGGGATAACAGTCCAATCCGTGCACGCCACTGAAAAAGTCACTTTTACTTCCATACCTTCTCGACTTCAGTGATAACTGCAGAACGTGGACACTGTTTCCACTGCCAGGCTTGCTGCCTCTTGCAAGCTCCTGAAAGGAGTCCGCTGGTCTACATGCTCCCCCTCTCTGACTGGTATTATCCACTACTATCCCTTCACTGCTGATGCCCTTAAATTGGTGCCATTGACTTTCCCTCAAGTTCTAGTCTCATATCACCAACTGCCTACTAAATCTTTCTACCATGGAACCACGTCCCATGGAACCATTAGGATTATCATGTCCCAGCCTACTGAGCTCCTTATCTGCTCCCCACTATCACTCTCACCATCAGTTCAACTTGCTTTCATCTGTTTCTGGTACCTCCAAGCCTCCAATTTAGTCGAGGACATTTTAGAAAGTTCTCTTGGGTACTTATGTTCCAGGACATGTTCTAAGCACCCCATACACAAACCTTGAGGCACGTGGTTTAGAGAGAAATCAAACTGAAAAACAACTTATATAAGTAGCATGATGTAAGTGCTGGCTTAAATAAATTCATGAAAAATAGGCATACACGTGAGTATAACAGGAGGATCAGAAGTATTTTACCCTTCTGAGTGCATGTGGGCTGCCTGGATCTGTAAAGCAGTCAAGGAAACTCAGCCATGGAGGCATTTTTCAGCATTTTACACATAGGAAACATCTCTAGGATGTCTAGATCACCACATCAAGAATAACTTTACAAAACAAAAGGGATAAAGGATGCATCTTAGGGAAGGGGCGGAGGGGGGAGGAGGCCGCCAATTGGGTGGACCAGAGGAGGGACTAAGACAAGCAGCCAAAGCCTTTTGACAAACTTAATGAGCAGATCCAACATATTGCTGGGTGCCAAGAGGCTGAAAATGATGAAAAATGTGTAGATTTCTCACAGATGGCTTTGGAACTCATCAAGATCAGCTGGAAACTCCTCAAAATATCTTCCTTAACATGCACTCAGTGGAGAATTTGGTTCATGTCATGTCATAACTGGTATTAGCTTATGCAAATATCCCTAGCTGATATGAAAAACACCATGTATTTATGGAATATTAATTATGTGACCAGCTCTGGACCCCATATTCTGGGAGATACAGTGTTGGAGATAATCAATCACAAGCTAGTAATCTTTTGTAAATGACTGTCTCATTCATGAAACCATAAGCCTGAAAGCTTTTATGCAATCTGTTATATTATGATATATTTGCATGTATATAAGGAATGGAGTAATAAGACTACTAAGAGAAAAATAAAGTGAAAAGTGTAAGTAAAATGCAATTCTTAGAGGATCTGAAAGATGAATGTGATGAAACCTATTAAAGTGATTTCTAAAAGTGAAGAAACCCTGCAAATGCAAAGTCACAGCAGTGGTGTAATAGCACATTTCTCTTAATCCTATGTCCTTGAATATGTCTTTTAAGATTCCTAAATTTTAATTTTTTTATTTTACATTTCTAACCTTTCTTTGCTATCACAAATCTGGTATAAATTAACAGGAGAAATGAGAATATAAGAAATTGGGAAACTAAGAAAGGGAAACCAAAGATAACAGAGAGCCTTAGAAAACTGTGGGCATGAGGTCATTTAGCAGGAGGAAGAAACGGCTTAAGAAGCTTGTCTTCGGGCAGTAATTTTCCCCACACATATTCATTAGCCTCTCTACAGAGCTATAGTTTCTGACCAAGAGGAGATAGGCAATGGCTTAGAAGGTCCTAGAGAGATGAGGAAGTCTTTGGAATTTTTTAGATCACATCCTGCCAGAGTCTGCTTTTCCCAAGTATCCATCAAGCCTGGACTGAGCCCTGGAGTTGTTCCTTGACAGAGTGCTGGGCCAGAGGCCTCAGACATTCAGGGCAATGGGAGAAAATGGAGACAGGAAGAGTCAAAGATGGTCTCCAGGTCAAGAATCTGTCCTAAAGCAAACAAATTATAGTATTTTCAAGACTCAGTACGTGTTCAAATGCATAGGGGTTTTGATTCACGTACTCAGAGCTGTCACCAGAGTACAGGACAGGCCTGACTCAGTGGTCCATTGATCTCCAGGGCCTAACCTACTTCTTAAACAATAGTGCTTCTATATGAAGGGTTAACTGAAAAAAAAAAGAAAATAAAATTTTAACACATGATTTGACACAAGTGAGAGACCCTCTTGTGAAGAAGCACTATATTCTCCCAGACAAGAAGTGGCAGGGTACTTTTTATTCCTCCAGAGTCTCATCAGGAATGATAAATGATGCCACTGTGATCTTCTGCTAGTCTCATTTTGTTTCCTTCTCTGGAGTTGTGCTCCCCAAGCTCGTTGTTTGTAATTGAAGACAATCTCTCTCTCTTTTAAAAATGAACCCCCTAAAGGTTTAGGTCATGTTTTGGGCAGATTCCATGATACCAAAGTGCCCTCCTTATCAAAATAAACAGCTGAAGTGTCCCACATCCTTGCACTCTGTGTTTTTCTCCAGGGCCTATCTCTAAATTACCTGAGTATTTTTAGAAATCAAACAGAAACTTTAAAGTGTCACAATACCCTGCTAATTAGAGGCCATGTTCTCATTAGTCATGTGTTAGTATCATAGCCCTTGTCCATTTTTCCCATGCTTATTTACCTTCTCTCCCACGGTGTCCATCAATTTATTACTTATGTCTCATCTCTAAGCTTATGCTTAATATTTTGAAATGCTTCATAACAAAGGCTACCAGCAACCTTTATTAACCAATGAAATATTAATTAATCATTTTATTTTTTCTAATATGGACAATTCCTTCAGTCTGGTTATTTTGTTGAGAATTTTGAACAAGCTTCAAATTGTTCTGTAATGCATCACTCTGATTTTAAATTCACACAAACCTCCTCTGCTGAAATGGCCACCTGTGAAAACAGTGCTGAGCTCCAGCATTGACATGTCCCACAAGTGTGATAAAGCATCTCTAACCCATCCTTCTTTACTCTTTAGAAAAATTGCCATGAAAATTTCTAAACATCTTGGTTCCTGTTTTGTCTCGGGGGTGAAATGCCGTCAGTGTAGGATGGAAGTAGGAAGGCACAGTCAGAGTTAGGCAGAGGGAGGTAGAGGCTGGGGTGGGGGAGGGAGGACAGAACTCAACACCAAACCAGGGCAGCACACAAGCTACCTCAAGGGTCATCCCCCAAAGCTGAGCAGCAGAAGAGGCTAAAACCTTAGCTCATTTCTGAATCAAAATCCAACAGCCAGGTTATCATGAAAGTGAGGACAGAGTTGTTATCTCTTGGAAAACTGGTATAACTGACTGGGTTCCCTCTGAGGAGAAAGTCCTCTCACATGTGCACATTACCAGGCTTGCCTTTGACACTCTCCTCGCCAGCATAAGAGCTTCCATTAAATTTTCCCTCAAACAAATTGATTTCTTTCCACAAGTTCCAATGGTCCCTTTCATTGACTCATTCAACAGATATTTTCTGAGGACTTACTATGTGCCAAGCCCATGCTGCTGCTGAGGGCAAAAGTGAAACAGACATGATCCATGCCTGGTGGAGCTTAGAATCTATGAGGGAGACAGATATTATTCAAAGTCTAAAGCAAACAGAAACATAAAATTGCAACTGTAATCTCTGCTGCCAAGGAAAGGTACGTGGTAGCCTGAGAGACTATAATGAAGGGATTTGGTCTGCTCAGGGATGACAGAGGAGGATTCCTGGGAATTGGCTTCTCTAGCCAAGAGTTTCCAGAAGAGTAAATACTAAGGGCAGAAAGTAGAGTAGAGAAAACAAATGTAAATGGGCCCTGCGGTGGTGAAAGTTGGGCCTCAGTGATTAATCAAAACAAGTCCCATTTGTTTGGAGGAATGAGAGCAATAGGAGAGGTGGTGGATGATGAGGCTAGAGATGACCCAGATCCAGGGAGGGACACTTAGGCTATGTTCAGGAGTTTTGTCTTCTTCCTAAGAATAACGTGAAGTTGCCAAGAGGTAGTACAGAAATGAATTTCAGGCCACAAACTGAGTTGTGAAGAAAACATGTCATTTGTACATTTTTTCAGTATTTTACATTGATTTTCATTTTAAGTCCATAACACCAGATGGTGAATTCACAGTAAATTTAATCAAGTCAGGGTTCCTCAGTCAATACAAGGTTTCCTTTTATGCCATCCCCAGGGTTGCACCTATTTTACAGGGTCCTTTGTTGTCAACAACATATAAGAAAATGAATGCTGCCCCACATTTCGTCTTCATCATTAACCCATTCATGCCATCATCACTCTAGAGGCACTAAGTCACAAATGTCTAAGTGACTAAACAGAAAAAGGATCAAGGGGTAGAAAGTGGACGAGGGTGGTGGTGATGACATGGAAGAAAGGATATGGAGTCGAAGGATATTTAGAGGGTAAAATTGACAGAATTTGATGAAAATATTGGCTATTAGGTTGAAGGCGATCTAACCCTGGATTTCTGACTGGCACAACTGGATTTCTGACTGGCACAACTGGATTTATGGTGGCACCACTTACTGAGCAAGAAAAAAACTAGAGGAAGAGCTGGAGGAAGACACTGGCACAAGTTTACCTTTGGGTGAATAAATAAAATAGAGTACCCACAGAAAAAGTCTTCTCTGTTCTAAACATCCATCAGTGACCCAACACAGAACATGGAAATATCAACATTTCCTACTTCAGGGAGAACCTTCTTCCCACCCCAGGTTTATCTATATATTGAGAATTTTGGTTCTCTTTTGCCTCATGTTTTGAGACTTTTAATCCCAGGGTTATTTGACAGTAAGCATTAAAGATGACTTTCTGTTTTGTCCTTGTATGGTGAAAATGCCTTGACAGTCTGGTTCACCAGGACTCCCAGATAAAGTTCCAAAAGTGTTACCCCTACTATAAAAAAAAAAAAATGTAGAGCTTCTACTCTCCTTTACTGAATAAAAAAGAACATCCAAAAAAGTTCAACAACTCACTATGATTTTAAAAAAAAAAGGAAATTTGTTCAACTGTAAATAATAGTTAATAGATTTCATATCTCTGCTTCCCAAGTCCAAAGTTCAATTCATATATTAAAGTCTATCTAGAAAAATAAATATATGCATATATGTTAATACGGGTTAAGTTAACAGGAGGTTGGAGCAGATTTAACTTTTTTTTCAATGCCAAAAGATTGTCAAAGGCAAGATAAAGGTCATGACTGATTATTCACACCTATGCCAACCAAATATCTTTCATTTTTTCCTTTTATAGGCAACAGATATACCTTTGGACACAGAACTCAATACTTAATTATTCAAAATGTTTACATTCCAAACAGAACAGAGATGCCTATTAAGCATCTGAGGAAAGAGCTGGGCCAGAACCTGCAGAACTGCAGTGAAAAGCACCAACTCCTTGTCCCCTGCAGGCCCCCAGAACATTCTATCCATAATGTAAAGCCAGCATAACATTACTCCATAAACTTCTTCAGGTACCTCAAATTTTGTTTCTACCCCTTAAATATATTATAGCACCTTTTCATCTGGAGAGGAAGGAGCTCCTTTTTATCTAAAGTTAAAAGGACTAAGATTACCATAGATAATGAAAATTTAGATATTCAGAAGTAAGCAGCAGATATCTCTCATCATTTCTTTGGATTAACTAAAAGGCATGCTAAGAAATGGTATAAAGGATGCTACAGAAAACAGTTTTGTCTAAAGATAATACATCTTCTAGTCAGAAGAGAAGTTAGTAACTCTGATGCATGTCACTTTCATTTCTCTCTTTCTTTCTTTCTTTTTTCTTTTTTTGAGGTACCAGGACCAGGGATTGAACCCCGGACCTTGTATGCAGTAGGCCAGCACTCAACCACTGAACCACATCGGTTCCCCTGACTTGGCTCCCTCGTCTGTTTTGCTCATTGTTTGCTTGTTGTCTGCTTATTGTATTAGCTCATTGTCTGTTCATTGTTGTTTTTGCTCATTGTCTGCTCATTGTTTTTGCTCATTGTCTGTTTTTCTTTAAGAGACACCAGGAACCCAACCCATGACCTCCCAAGGGGGAGGTGGGCACTCAACTGCTTGAGCCACATCTTCTTCCCTCATTTCTTTTTTATTTATTTTCCTTTATTTCAGGCTTGTATGTTTGAGACTTGGGTAGTAAAGGCTCTACTAGAGTTCATATTTTGAACTTTATTTGAATTTAGTATAAAAACAGAAAGCTCTCAGTTGTTATAGTTCCTGGAATTTTGTAATTAAGTGACAAACACTGAAAAAAAGGACTTCTTAAGGCTAGACTGCAGTCATATCTATTTAATTGAACTTCTTTTTCCTGCTTCTCTAAGCTAAACTATTATATTTTGCAAAAAGCTCAGTAGCAGAATTACAGTGCTTATAAAAGATTCCCCCCCCCCTCACCTTTTTTTTAAAACTGACATTCTCATCTGGTACATTTTAAGAGGCATCAAAAAAATTACACAACCTGACAACTATTAGGTTTCTTCCTGTACTTCAGAAAATCAAGAAAAGGAAAAAAATGCATCATTTTCAGAGACAGTATTTAAACTTACTTAAAGGCAATATCTCCAAAATCTTTGAACAGATTGAAATTATTTTGCAAGATCTGTTTTTTCATAGGCAAGCAAGAATTATGCAAACATACACACACAGGCAAATACATTTTGCATATAATAAAGAACCACTGAGATGAAAAACATTTTCTGGTAAAAACCCTCCTATCATACTAACCAAATTCAAAATTTATATCTGACTCATTGCACGCAAAACTACAACCCAAGAGATCCTCCTCTGCTCCTGAAAAATCACTAGATAATTAATTTTTAAAAACTTTATGTTAACTTCAAAAAATAAAATAACAGACAAAAGGCAGCTTAGCAAATTATGCAAGCATTACTTTTAAAGATCCTGTCCAGGCACACAAACTCAAGTGTTTCTCCAGTGTTCCAAAAGATAAATAAATGAGCATAGATTGGTTAAATGACATGACCAAGGTCTCCTTGTTAATGAAGAAAATGAAGAAGAAAAAGAAAGAAAAAACAAAGCTTGATCATATTCATATCTAAATTCCATATTCTTTTTTTTTATTTTTATTTTTTGGCCCTTAGCATTGTTATAGTACCTTCTTTGCCTTTGCAACAAAAATATTACAATATTACTGTTAAGTATGGTCTATAAGTTACATTCCTTGTATTTTCCCATGTTACATAATTACTTTTTATACTACTTGTATGCTTTTATACTATTTCTCTGAAGAATGTGCAGTCTTCTTGGAGTCTTTCTCTCCTACTGACAGATGGGTTTATTGTCTACATCTTTTCAGGTACTTTTTGTTGTTGGATTTAATTTTTAGGAAATTGTCATCTCAAAATCTAGTAAACAAAATTTCCTTCTTCATAACAATTACTATTATTGTATCTTTCTCCTTTCTGTATCAAACTCAAACGAGGTCCCAAGTCTCCAATCCTCCTCTTACTCTTCTACCCTAATATTTCTGATTGACCTATGCTTGTCTTCTTTTCTCAAACATATAAGAAATCACAAAAGTAATTGTACCAGAATATTTGTCTTTAATGAAATTTTATGGGATTCTAAGTTGCCTCTATTTTATAGTACCTCCTGGACAATAATCCACAGGCAAAATTTTAATATTCTGGGATCCAAGGAATCTATAATTGATTATATAGCTGCTAAATAATGATATAATATTTTAGATTTTATAGAATTAGATTAAATTTTTAATGTTCAATTTTATTTTTATCAGAGATACAATCAAGTATTCAAATCACAATACCCTTTTTATATTATACTGGAATATTATTAACTGAGAAAATTTGGATTATTTTGAAATGTTTTAATAATTTCCACAACCTGAATTTTATCAACAGAGTCAACTCATTTAGATTCAGCTGAACTAGTCACTTATAAATTTTCAATTTGTTTAACTAGTGTCCACCAAAAGTACAATAAATACAAAGTCTATGAGAAAAAACATGACCATGACCAAAACTAAGTAAAGAGTTTTGCAACTGTTTTAAGTTCTCCTATGTTTTGACTCTTGCATTTAAATGATGTTGTTAGGGATGGTTCACAGTGGGGGATGAACTAGTGAGCCAGGACACTCTATGTCATGAATCTGTGAATCCTGCCATCCGAGGAGTTGAGCCGGGGGGTGTTGTGAGCCCAGGGATGGTGGGGAGGGACACGGTGGATCGAATATAGGCCATTTAGTGGCCCGTGGAAGTGTTTTCCATTGCCCTGCGTGGTGGATACAGGACAAGGTGACAGGCATCAAAATTTACAAAAGTGTATGACCTAAAATGTGGACCTCGATGTGGACCAATGACAATGTTGAGGAATTATGTTTCACTATCTGTTTGTCAGTTATGTGCGGGCTGCCATCCACATACAAAAAGATTTTGGTATGGGGAGGAATGGAGGAAGGGGTTGAGTATATAAGAATTTCTTGTATTTTGTCTGTGGCTCTGCTGTGACCCAAAGCTTCTTTGAAAATTAAATGATAAAAGGAGAGCTGCTTGAGAGCAATAAAATGATCTTTTTTAATGGACAAGTAAGCTTTAATTTAAAATAATGAAGAATTGATCTCAGGAAACTTTGAATTTGAATCGGTTTATTCAACTATCAATGTGTTCCATGCAACCACAATAGGCAGAATTTAATAGTTTTGAATTTATTATTTACAGTGGTTAGCTCAAAAGCAGCTCTACTAATATATAATACTTTCCACTGAATGAGCTTATCAAGATACTAACATATCTAGAAAAATAAAAAGCTTTTGCTAGATTGAAAATAAACATTCTTCATGGCAGTGCTCTACTGAATAAAATAAATGGCTGAAAATGTACCCCTACCATGTTTCTTTCTTTTTTTTTTTTTTGGTTACATATCCCCCCCTTTCTGCTTGCTCTTGCTGTGTGTTCATTTTTTGTTGTATTCTTCTATGTCTGCTTTGTCTCCCCCTCTTGCGGCAATGCGCCGAGTCAGCTCACCGCGCAGGCGGCTTGCCCCACTTGTGGGCGGCTCTGCTCCATTTCATGGGTGGCTCTGCTCCGTTCGCAGGTGACTTGCCCTGCCTGTGGTGGCTTTGCCCTGCCCATGGTGGCTTTGCCCTGCCCGTGGTGGCTTTTTGCCCTGCCCACGGTGGCTCTGCCCCACCCATGGCGGCTTGCCCTCTCAAGGCAGTCTGCCCGCTTGGAGAGGTCCCCGGGAACCAAACCCGGGGTCTCCCATGTGGTGAACCGGCACCCTACCCACTGGGATACAGCCGATCCCCCGCTACCATGTTTCTAGGAACATGGTCAACAAGATAACGTTAGACATTTAAACAGGGTTCTGATGGCATAAAGCCCAATTCCTCAATTATGAAATATATTTATGCTCCTACAGAAAGTTAGTTTCAAAAAATAGTTTATCATCATTTAAGTGAAGTGGTTAACAAAGCAGGGAATTGTTTGCCTTTGTTTGAGAGAAAGACAATAATTTCTCTAACTTTAGCTTATAGTTTCGGGTACAACAAAAAGGTTCTTTATATTCATTAGAATATACTTTGTGGAGATGAGAATGATTTCATACCCAATCTTCTCTAAGTCTTTCCTCCCAGACATAGCATTCTAAACCCATGTTACTCTTCCCTCCAGCAAATGTTATTTTCCATGTTCAGTCACTCATCTCTGCAACTCCTACCCTCCCAACATTACTTGTTGCCCTCCAGCTCAGATGTATACTTCTGCAGTATCCACTGGCTGGCCCAAGGTATAATGTTTATGTATACCTTTTCCTTCCTCTGATTTGCATTTTTAAAATGAATATTAGGTGTTTTCAATCTGCAATTATAATCCATGCTATTCCACTTCATTCAATATCTATATTTTTCCAGTCACATTTATTTCTTTTCTTCCTTGGTAATAAATTCCTTAGGAAATGGTGCCAACATCCCTCAAATATGTATTACAAACTTGAAATTATTAAATGAGCATTACACTACTTGTTGGCCATCAGGCTGAGCAGGAAACTTACAATAAACAATATGAAGTGTGGATTTCATTCTGTTAAGCTTGAACGTTTCCTAGAAATCAAGAGCAAATGGTTTAAATTGGTTTCCTGGAACAAAAAAGCTTGAGAGCAGTGAAAAATGTGATAATATTTAATGGACTATTTTTATACACAATAAAGTCCCCAAATTGTAATTTGCAATCAAAACAGTTGGTGGCACCTTTGAAGCAATTTTTTGTTTTTAGCATTATCTATGCTGCCTCAGCATTGTTAGATAATCACATTAATAAACAAAGCCTTCATAATTACATTGATTTAGATAAATTTTCTGATGTTTAGATGATCTTATAACTTTTAACTGTTCATTATACACCTTAAGAAAATAAAACCCAAAACAAAAATAATAACTGTGTCCCAAATAATAGTACATATTATTCAGATATTTTGTGCATGAGTTTTAGCCTGATGAAAAATGTTTACTTCCTCTTAAAGGCAAATCAGGAGTCCCTTGGAAACAGCATTTCTTACCCAGGCACAAGACCCGATAAAGTAGACACAACAAGTAGGGAGGATTGAAGAGACCCATTAATGGCTTCTTAAATGTCCCCACCATGCTTAGATTCTCTTCCCCATTAGGCTGTTACATGGCTTAAACTTCTTACAAGAGAAAGTTATTCTTTCCATTAAAAAAATTACAATTTCAGTGTAATCTCTTTAAAGGGAAAACACCCTTGAAAAGTACAATGCACTGAGGCTTATTCACTATTAGCACCAAGACAGAAAGGGACTTAAATTTTAGGCAGGATATAATCAGTGATTACATAAATAAACGTTTGTATACTGTTTTATAGTTTTTTGGGGGGCTGGTGAGTAATAATTAAACTCACCTCTTTCCTGAATTTGGAGCCAAATGAGAAGCAGATGCCAAAATCACATAGATGAAGGGATTTGATGAAGTTGGATTGAAAATGCAGCTTTGACCAGCTG
>PVKH010016069.1:0-15855 GCA_004027955.1 Chaetophractus vellerosus
TCACAAAATCCATATAGCTTTGAACATGCTTTTTCATTTATTAATATATTGTGATGTTAAGTGAAAAAAAGCAAGATGCAGAACTGTATATAATACTGCGTCTAAAAGGAGGGGTACTTTATACACCTACACACACACACCCACACACAATAAGTCAAAGAATAGAATACAAGAAAATGACAGTAATGTTTGAGCCTGGGGGAGTGAGAGGAAGGAGTGGGATGGACTTACCTGTTTCCTTTCATAAAATTTGGATGTTTCACCACATGCAGTTTTGCCTATTCCCAAAAATATATATAATGATTTTTGCAATATCTTTTGTAATGGCTGCATGATATTCCATTGTTTTATTTTATCAATCCCTTAATGTCGGAATTTGTATTATTTTCAACATTTTCAACATCACAGTGATGAGCATTCTGTACATAAACCTTTAAGTTCTTTGACCGAATTCCTGGAAGTGGAATGTTTTGAAGCCTTTTGAAACTTACTATAAATATGCTTCCCAAAAAATTACTCCATATTCATTCCCACTTGTAATGTCTGAGAGAATATTTTTCCTTTCCCTACCCTAGCCACTAGAGAAGCATATCTTTTTATTTACCTTCACATGCCCAGAATAACTTTATCTGTACTAGGTATTTGGCAGATTTTGTGGAGCTGTTGGCCTAGTTTGATTCAGGTTTACACAGGTCAGTCATCAATTTACTGAGTACTTACCAGGTGCTTTGGAGGCTATCATAGAAATGTGAGTCAGCATATTCAATTCTAGGCCTACATAAAATACTGATAAGGGCCTGCTTGCAGAGATTTTCATTGCCTCATTCCTGGTAGTGAAATAGCTTTCATCTTGTTCACAGAGTATTTTGGAAATCAAGAAACTGGAATTCAAAGAAATCGGATGCAGCCAGAGGAATCCCATCTCTATTGAAAAGAAAGCATTTTAGAAAGAAGAAAAAACAGTCGACACAGTCTGAAAACTATGAGGACTTGGAGCAAGCGATCACATTTCCCTGTTCCATATGCAGGCATGAAATTGACCCACAGAATGTTTTCTTCCATAAAAAGCAACATTTAGCTCTGGCCACGTTGGGTTTTAGCATGAGTGGAAAGATACCACAGCACTCAATGATTATTGTCCAGAGACAGATTTTAATTACTAAACTCCTGTCATCTTCTATATTCAATGAAAAAGTCCTACAGAGCATTAATAATGCTTTTGAGCTACTTTGGAAGAAGCAGGTACCTGCGTACTATAAGATTATTGATAGCATTGACAGCAGCTCCATATATTCTAAAAAAATAAACCATGCATTAATTAAAGGAGTTGCCATTTGTGAAGACAGGAATTCTACATGGAGAGCTGACATGGATGATAAGTTCACTGTAGTGAATAATTTTGGCAATAAACCCAATGTGAGTTTTTTTGGTTTGTTTGATGGACATTTTGGTGCCTCGGCAGCAGTCTTGGCATCAGTGGAACTCCCAGTTTTACTTCTTCATCAACTTTCCAGCTTTGATCCTTCCTACCAAATGACGCCGGAAGAGCGAAAAATGGTTGATGCTTTCCAAACAGTGTTTAAGGAAGAATACATAACGATAGAAGACCACTTCACTTCCAAAGCCAATGCGACAAGAGATTTGCCCTGTGGTTATGAGAGCATACACAAAGCCTTTGCAAAAGCCTTTTGGCGAATGGATAGGCTTTTACGTCTTGGAAGGAAAGAAGTGTCCAGGATTCAGTGGAGTGGATGTTCTGCCCTTGCTTGCATATTGGAAGGCAACACTGAAAGTGCCTCTGCTAATACAAACTCGAGAAGAACCAATGACCCAGTTGGTTTGACAGAGAACGCCTCCGGGACGACACAAATAAACTCTGGAGTTTTACATATTGCTAATACTGGTATGTATGTCAAACAGTGACAGTATGTATGTCAAATAACACTTTAATAGTTTTAGTTCTTGGTGGCAGAACCCCTTATGTCTCCAAAATTTTTTAGAAGCTTATTATTTAGTGACTTATCAATGCCTAGATATTATCATGTTAAACTGTTTGCATTTAGACATTCCTCATTTTAAAAGAAGCAAATACATGAAAGGAAAAATCAACAACTTGCAAAAGAAAGAACCTAAGGTTATGATTTATGCTTCAAAAGTGCTCTTGAAAGAAAGCATTTTAAATGACTTAGGTAACAAAAAAAACTTTTCACACACAAATTTATCAAGAATATATTCTAGGGAACCAGCTGTGGCTCAATTGGTTGGGCTCTGGTTTACCACATGGGAGGCCCCGGGTTTGGTTACCGGGGCCTCCTGGAGAAGGCAAGCCACCGTGCGGTGAGCTGACTCAGTGGGATGACCCGGCAGGGAGAGACAAGCAGACACAGAAAAACGCAAAGCAAGTGAACACAGCGAGCACAAGCAGCAAGGGGGGGATATATAAATAAATAAAATTAAATCTTTTTAAAAAAAAGAATATATTCTATATTTCGCAACATGAGGACCGTTTATCTCAAGGGAATTAGTGATTCTTGTTTGAAATTACTAAAATATCAGTGTCATCACAACTCTGGAATTTAAAAAATATCCTCCTTATAGTGAAACACGAATGCAACAATGAAGCCATGAATAAGTGTTGAATTTGTGCATATAGAAAAAGGTACTTTCAAATTCAACTCCAGTCAGAGTTCAGAACACTGGGTTCTCTAATATAGATATATTAAATTATATAGATGTAATTTATACAATGTATGTAAATATAATAACATATATTTAAATATATGCAATTTTACATGGGCAAATATTAAGAGATTTATTATAGGCAGTTGGTGAGTCCAAATTCCATAGAGCAGGCTGCAGGTTGCAAACTCTGATGGTGAGGTTGAATTCCCTAAGAGAAGCTGCTTGGCTGAAGAAGAGGCAGGAATTCTTTTGGACTCCTGAAATCCTAACTTCTAGCTTTGAGGCCTCCAGCTGATTGGATCAAGAAGGCCCCTCCTCAACGCAAAGGGCAATCTCCTTTGTTGGTTATAGATGCAATCAACTGACTATAGATGCAAATCGATCTACAAAATACTCTCACAGTAAAAATCAGGCCATTCCTTGCTTAACCAAACAACTGGACACCATGGCCAGGTTGATACGAAATTAACCATGACAACATATGAAAATAATTTTTGAGAATTGTATGAAATGGGGACCTAATTTCATTTTTTGCTACTAGAGTCCCATTGAGCTTGGCACAATTCAGTGAAAGGTCCAGGCTTTCTACACTGATCTGCAATAACATCTCTGTAATATGTAAAATGTATGTTTTGGGATGGATCTATTTCTGGGCTCTCTAATGTGCTCCACTGATGAGTCAATATAATCTTTTTTAAATTTTTTAATTTTTTAATTTTTTAAACAAATACATTTTATTGATACATATTAATAAAGCATAAATCCAACTAAATTGTACAATCAATGGTATTTAGTGTAATTCAATCTAATCTTAATACCATATTTTCTTATTTTCTATAATTTTATAATAATAATTGGTATCCTTTAAGGCAAGTCTCCCTGCCTGTTCATATCCAAATGTGTCTTATTTCTTTACCCTTTGCTCTTCTATGTAAGCTTTATATTCAGCTTGTCGGTCTTCACCAAAAACCTCTGTTGGAATTCTTATTGGAATTAAATTTCATCAATTGATCAATTTGGAGATAGTTGATTATTCTAACATTTACCACTAAATTTTTCAATGTGAACCTCCTAAGAATCAGGGTATATTCCTACATAGCAATATCAATATGCCTTAGAAAATTATAGACTATTTTACATTCTACATTTTCCTGATTACTTCATCATGGTGTTAATTTGTTCCTTTATCCATTTTATTTCCTTCAAACTGGAAGTTGGAAACTAGTGGTCTGACTAGATTTAGATATATCTAGTCTTGTTTTTTGTCTTAGTCTATTTCATCTGATATTTGTAGAGTTAAACCAGTTATTTTGAACATACTCTGTATTATTTCAATCCGTTTAAATTTATTGAAGCTTGTTTTATAGTTTAATATATGGTCTATCCTTGAGAATGTTCCACATGCACTTCAGAAAAATATGTATTGCTGTTTTTTGTGTGTGGAATGTTCTATAGATGTCTGTTAGGTCTAGTTGTTTTATAGTCCTGATTAAATATCACATTGATCTTCTGTCTAGTAGTTCTATCCATTATTGAATGTGAGATATTGAAGTCTCCAACTGTTATGGTTGAATTGTCTATGCCTATCTACAATTGACATTTTTTGCTTTATGTGTTTTTGGATTCTGTTGTCAGGTACATATATGTTTATAATTGTTATCTCTTCCTAATGACTTCACCAATTTTTCTGTTATAAAATGTTCTTCTTGGTCTCATAACAATTTCTGTATTAAAGTCTTATTAATATAGACCTTCTAGCACTGTTTTACTTAGTGTTTTCAAGGTATGTTTTTCCATGTTTTTCCTTTCAACTTACTTGTGTCTTGGAATCTAACATATGATTCTTGTAGATGTCAGCTAGTTGGATCACGATTATCTTAGTTTCCTGGGGCTGCTGTAACAAATCATCACAATTTCAGTGGCCTAAAACAACTAAATATATTCATTCTCTGACAGTTCTTAAGGTCAAAATTTTGAAATCACTATCCCTGGACTGAAAACAAGATGTTGTCAAGACCACACTCCCTCTGGAGGAGCTAATAGATAATCTGTTCCTTGCCTCTTTAAGCTTCTAGTGACTACAACATTCCTTGGCTGCATCCCTCCATTTTCTACCTCCATTCTTATGTTGCCTCTCCTCTTCTGTGTCTGTAGCCAAATGTCCCTCTGCCTCTCTCATATAAGGATATTTACTATTGCTTTTAGGCCCCACATGGACAATCCAGTATATTTCACTATCTCAGGGCTTTTAGTTTAATCACATGCTCAATCTTTTCTATATAAGGTATTATTTATAGGTTACAGGAATTAGGTCCCTATTGGGGGGCAGAGGTCATTATTTAACCTACTACAATAAAAAAAAAAATCCTTTCTGCCTATCTCTGTCTTTTGATTTGAGTATTTAATCCATTTACATTTAATGGAATTATTTGTAGGGTAGGATTTGTGTCAGCCATTTTGCTATTTCTTTTTAAAATGTCTTATGCCTTTTTGTTTCTCTTTTCCTCCATTACTGCCTTTTTTGTGTTAAATAAATATTTTCTGGTATAACATTTTAATTCCCTTGTGTCTTTTACTCTGTTTTTAAGTTATTTTCTTAGTTGCTGCCCCGGAGATTAAAATTAATATCTTAACTTAGAAATGATGTTAACTTAATTTCAATATTATATGAAACCTTTGCTCCAATATAGCTACATTTCCTCTCCTCTCCTTTATACTATTATCTTCATATAAAGTACATCTTTGTAATACATTGGAAGCCTATCAACACAGTTTTATAAATTATTGCTTTATGTAGTTTTTCAAATCAGACAGGAAAAGAAAAGTGTCATAAAAATACATTTTATACTGTTCTATATTTACCTATGTATTAACCTTTACTGGATGTATTTTGTGTGTGTGTGTATTCATGTTACTGCCTAGTATCCTATTATTTTATCCTGAAGGACTTCTTTTAGTATTTCTTGTATAGCAGGTCTGCTAGCAGTTCAGAACTTTGGATAAGTCATCCCACTGCCTTCTGGCCATCAGGTTTACTGAAGAGCAGTCAGCTGTTAATCTTACTGAGGATCCCTTGTCCCAGATGAATCACATTGCTCCTGCTGCCTTCAAAATTGTCTTTTGCTGTGCCTAAGTGTTGAATGCTTTGAGTTTCTCAGACTTGGAGTTTGTGGAGTTTCTTGCATATGCAGAGTAATGTTTTTCATCAAATTTGGGACTTTATTGGGGAAACATTTAATTCTTCAAATCTATTTTTTGGTCCCCCTTCTCTCTCTCCTCCCCCTGAGGCTCCTCTTATATGTGTGCTGGTGTGCTCGATGGTGCCCCACAGACATCTGAAACATATCTTCAAATTTGCTGATTCTTTCTTCCACCAGTTCAAATCTGCTGTTGAGCTCCTTATGGTGAATTTTTCACTTCAATTATTCTACTTTTCTGCTCCAGAATTCAGAATTTCTATTTGGTTCTTTGTTATCATTTCTATCTCTTTATTGATATTCTCTACTTGGCAAATGATGATTCTAATACTTAAATTGTTAAAGCCATGTTTCCCTTTAGCTCTGTAAACATATTTATAAGATCTAATTTGAAATCTTTGTCCAGTAAGTTCAATGACTTATCTTCCTCAGGGTCTGTTTCTAGTGACTTCTTTTTCCCTGAATACATTTCTTTGCCTGTCTCATATATTTTGTTGTTGTTGTTAAAATTGTTTTGTTTTTGTTTAAAATTGTTGAACATTCAAAATAATATAGATGTCTGCTCTCGGGGTTTGTTGTTGTTGCTATTTGATTGTTTAGTAACTTTCTTGGACTAATTCTGTAAAGTCTGTATTCTTTTTCATATGCAGGCACTAAAGTCTCTGCTTGATAAGCTCAGTGGTCAACTAATGACTGCATGGAAATTTCCTTAAGTGCCTTGAACTAATAAGTCTCCCAGTCTTTGCAGTGGGGCTCTGTGGGTGTGTGATATTGCTATAGCTACTCCAGGTCCAAGTCTTGATCATTGTTATCATGATATATCTCTTTCCATTTCTTTATTTTAATCTACTTGTGTCTTCATGTTTAAAATGCATTTATTGTAGAAAGCATAGTTAGCTCTTAATTTTTCAAACTCAATCTGACCATCTCTGCCCTTTTCATGGAGTGTTTATCTCATTTATATTTAATGTGACTGTTGGTGTATTTTGGTGTAAATCAATCATCCTGCTATATGTTTTCTATTTGTCCCAACTGTTCATTGTTTTCCTTTTTCTTTTTACTGCCTTCTTTTGAATTAATTATTTATAATTCCACATAATCTCCTTTGTTGGCTTATTAGCTATAACTTTTTGTTATTTTATCAGTTGCTTTAGGATTTATAGTATGTATCTCTAACTTATCACAGTCTGCCTTCAATTGATATTATACCACTTTACATATAAATAAAAACCTTACCACAGTAAACTTCTATTTCTCCTTTTCCAGACTTTGTTATTTTGATCACATATTTTTACTTATACAAATGTTATAAAATCTTCGATGCATTGATATTTTTAAGTACTCAATTATCATTTAAATAGACTTTTTAATAATAAACTTTATTTCAGAGCTATTTTTTTTAAAAAGCAGTTTTATTGAGAAATATTCACAACCATACAATCCATCCAAAGTGTACAATCAATAGCTTTCAGTATAATCACAGAGTTTTGCATCCATCACCACAATCAATTTTAGAACATTTTCATTACTCCAAAAAGAAAAATCCCATACCCTTTATACTCCCATATTATTGACACTTGGCATTGGTGTGAACTTTTGTTACAACTGATGAAAAATATTAAAATATTATTGTTGACTATAGCCCATAGTTTGCCTTTGGTATATTTTCCCCATATATCACCCTATTATTAACACCTTGTAAATAGTGATGTACATTTGCTATAGTTCATGGAAGAACAATCTTATATTTGTATTATTAAGCACAGTCATCATCCACAAGGTTCAGTGTTATACAGTCTCATATTTTAGCCCTAGCTTTCTTTCTAGTTACATACACAACCCTAAACTTCCCCTTTCAACCACAATCACATAACTTAGTGCTGTTGATTATACTCACAGTAATGTGCTACCATCACCTCTATCCATTTCCAAACATATACAATCAACCAGATTAAAAGTTCTGCACAAACTAAACCTCAGCATTTTGGAGCAATTTTACGTTTACAGAAAAATTGCACAAAATAGAGAGTTCTGATATACACCCCCTGCGCGTGCGCGCGCACACACACACTCACAGTTTCCCTATTACCATCTTGCATTAGCGTGATAATTTGCTGCAGTCGATGAAACAATATTCATATATTATTAGTAAATAACGCCTATAGTCAACATTAGGGCTCACTTTTTGTGTTGCACAGTTCTACAGGTTTGGGCAAATATGTAATGTCATGTACCCACCATTAGAGTATCATGAGGAACAGCATTGCCTCTAAAAATATCCTGTGCTTCACCTATTCCTCCCCACCCCACTCTGAACCCACGGCACTGATCCTTCTCTGTCTCTTTACTTTGGCCTATTCTAGAATGTCATATAGTATGTAGGTTACTCAGACTGGCTTCTTTCACTTAGCAATATGCATTTGCGTTTCCCCCATGTCTTTTTGTGGCTTGATAGCGCATTTCTTTTTATCACTGAATAATATTCCATTGCATAGATGCGCCACATTTTGTTTATCCATTCACCTTTTATTGAAGGACATCTTGGTTGCGTCCACTGTTTGGCAAATGTGAATAAAGCTGCTATAAACATTTTATGAAGGTTTTTGTGTGGACATAAGTTTTCAGCTATTTTGGGTAAATACCTTGGAGCACAATTGCTGGATAATATGGTAAACTTATATTTAGCTTTATAAGAAACTGCCAATCTGCCTTACAAAGTGGCTGTATTATTTTATATTACCAACAGCAATGAATAAGAGTTCCTGTTTTTCCATATCCTCACCAGCATTTGGTGTCAGTGATTTGGAATTAGCCTTTCTAGCAAGTGTGAAATAGTATTGCACTGTTGTTTTAATTTGCAATTCTCTAATGATATATGATGTTAAGCATCTTTTCATATACTTATTTGCCATCTCTATACCTTCTTTGGTGATAAGTCCATTCAGCTCCTTGGCTTGTTTGCTTTCTTATTATTGAGCTTTTAGAGTTCTTTGTATATTTTGGTTGCAAGTCCTTTGTTAGATATGAGTTTTGCAAATATTCTTTCCCAGTTTGTAGCTTGCAGAAGTTTTTAACTTTGATGAAGGCCAACTTAGCAAGTTTTTCTTTCATGTACTGTGCTTTTGGAGTTGTATCTAAGAAGTCCTTGCCAAACCCAAGGTCAACTACATTTTCTCCTATATTATGTTCTAGAAGTTTTAAACTTAATTAGGTCTATCATCCATTTTGAGTTGATTTTTGAGAAAAGTGTAAGTCTGTGTCTAGATTCTTTATTTTTATTTTTTGCATGTGGAAATCTAGTTGTTTTACGACAACTTGTTAACAAGATTCTTTTCTCTATTGAATTGCCTTTGCTCCTTTGTCAGAGATCAGTTGACTCTGTATGAGTCCATTTCTGGGCTTTCTGCTCTGTTCCACTATTTGTCTATTCTTTTGCCAAATCCATACTGTCTTATTCAGTTTTATAGTAAGTCCCGAAGTTGGGTAGTTTAAATCCTCCATCTATGTTGTTCTTCAGGATTGTATTGACTGTTCTGGGGATTTAGCCTTTCCGTGTAAACTTTGTTGATATCCACAAAATAATTGGTTGGGATTTTGATTGGGATCACAATGAGCCTGTATATCAAGTTGGGAAGAACTTACATCTTAATAATATTGAGTCTTCTTCTCCATGAAAATAGGATGTATGTCCATTTATTTATATCTGTTTTATAATTTTTATACAGATCTTATATATATATTTAAGATTTATACCTAAGTATTTCTCCCTTTTTCAGTGCTAATGTGTTTTTAATTTCAAATTCTAACTTTTCATTAAATATATTTTAGTAAGAAAAAATCCTATACACTTACCCATGTAGTTATCATTCCTGGCGGTTTTCATTCCTTGTTTAGATCTATATTTGTTTGGCATCACATGCCTTCTGCCTGAAAATTTTATTTTGATAGTTCTTGTACTGTGGGTCTTCTGGTGGTGAATTCTCAAAACTTATTTAATATTTTCCTATCAGCACTTTAAAAATGTGGCACCAATATCTTCTTGATCATGTTGTTTATGGTGAGAAACCTGCTGTCACTCTTATCTTTGCTCCTGTACATACATATTTTCTTTTGTTGTTAAATATTGGACATTGATTTAATGATATTAAGGATTTTTTTTGCCATTTTTAAATGATAGCTGTATTGTTGTGTTAATTTTTAAAAAATAAATTCTTATATTCTAGAGCAGAGGTTGGCAAAGAGTGGCTCTACCTCCTATTGTTGTTTTTTAAGTTTTGAACTTTTTAGTTGAAATATTTTCAAACTTACAAGACAGTTACAAAAATGATGCAAACCCCATGCAGAGAAGTCTAACATACTCCTTTCCTGCCAGATATCCAGACCCACAATCTCAACATTTTTCTGCATTTGCCATATCATTCCATCAATCTATTATTCCATCTCTATAGATAATCCAATTTCTGAACACTTGAATGTGGGCTGTATACAGCGTGCTCCCTGAACACCTAACACTTCCAAGGACATTTCCACAGAACAAGGATGTTCAGTTATGTATCCACCTTAAGTGCAGTTACCAAGTTCAAGAAATGTAACATTGATGTGAAGTTTACAGTCTACATTCCATTTTCTTCACATGTCCCAATGATGTCATTTTGAACCTTTTCTCCTCTCTTGTTAGATCCTGCCCAGGTTCATGTATTGCCTCTTGTAGTCATTGCCAATTTAGTTAAGTTAGTTTAATTTATTAATTTTTTAATTGTAGGAACATATATGCAACTTTTTTCTTGATTTCCTCCTCAGATTGTTCATTACTAGTGTATAGAAATGCTACTGATTTTTGCAAGTTGATTTTGTGCCCTGCCACTTTGTTGAATTTGTTTATGAGATCTAGCAGCTTTGTTGTAGATTTTAAGGGACTTTTTATATATAGAATCAGATCAACTGAAAATAGTGAAAGTTTTTCTTCCTTTCCAATTTGGATGCTTTTTATTTCTTTTTTCTTGCCAAATTGCTTCCAGTAAAATGTTGATTTAATGGTGGTGACAGTGGGCATTCTTGTTTTGTTCAAGATCTTAGAGGGAAAGCTTTCAGTCTTTTACCATTGGTTATTATGTTAATTGTGGCTTTTTGTGATTTTTTTTTTTTTTACTTTATTAGAGAAGTTGTGGGTTTATAAAATAATCATGCATAAAGTGCAGGACTCCCATCTACTACCCTATTATTAACACCCTGCACCAGTGTGGGACATTTGTTACAGCTGTTGAAAGCACATTTTTCTAATTGTACTGTTAATCATAACCCAAGGTTAATAGGGTTAACTTAGGGTTCACTCTTTGTGTGCTGAACTTCCATGGATTTAAATTTTTTTATTCTGATACCATATATACAAGCTATTATTTCCCCCTTTAATCACTTTGGACATATGTTTCACAGCTAGTAAGTACGTTCACAATGCAGTGTCACCATCACCACCATCCGTCACCAAAAGGCCCCATAACTCCGAACAGGAGCCCTGTACAGTTCAAGCCCCAACTTCCCGTTCCCGATCCCCGGCCCATCCCCTGGTTTCTGACTCCGTGAGTTTGCTTATTCTAAGTATTTCATATCAGTGATGTCATAAAATAGTTGTCCTTTTGTGCCTGGCTTATTTCACTCAACACGATGTCTTCCGGGTTCATTCATGTCATTGCACTGCTCAGGACTTCATTCCTTTTTATGGCTGAATAATATTCCATGATATGTATATGTCACATTCTATTAATCCATTCATCGGTTGATGGACACTTGGGAGTTGTGAATAATGCCATTTTGAACACTTGTGTGCAAATATCTGAGTCCCTGTTTCTATTCTTCTGGGTATCTACCTAGTACTGGGATTGCCAGGTCACGTGGCAGTCCTACACTTAGCTTTCTGAGGAACCACGAAACTGTCTTCCGCAGCAGCTACAACATTTTACATTGCCGTCAGCAATGAATGAGTGTTTTGTGGGTTTTTCATATATGCCCCTTATCATGTTGACGACATTTCCTCCTATTCCTACTTCTCTAAGTGTTTTAATCAAGAAAGGATGCTGGATTTTGTCAATGCCTTCTTGTGTCAATTGAGATAATCATGTGGTTCTTTTCCCTTTGTTTTAAAGGGTGTATTATATGAATTGATTTTTTATGTCGACCCACTCTTGCATATCTGTGATAAAACCACTTGATCATAATATATAATTCTTTTAATGTGCTGTTGGATTCAATTTGCAAGTATTTTGTTAATTACTTAATTTCATAAGAGAAATTGGACTGTAATTTTCTTGTAGTATTTTCATCTGTCTTTGGTATGAGGGTGATGTTGACATCATAGAGTTAGGTAGTATTTCTTCCTGTTCAATTTTTTGGAAGAGTTTGAGTAGGATTGATATTAACTCTTTGTGGAACATTTTTATTTCTGCTCTAATCTCTTTTTTCCCTTCTGCTTGCTTTTGGTTAGTTTGTTGTCCTATTTCTAGTTCCTCCAGGTGTGTAGTTAGGTCTTTTGTCTTAGCTCTTTCTTCTTTCTAAATTCTTCTTTATGCTTACACATCATCTTCTTAATAGCCTTTAGCTCTATATCCATATTTTCCTTTTTTTTTTTTTTTGGTTACATATCCCCCCCTTTCTGCTTGTGCTTGCTGTGTTCATTTCTCTGCGTTCTTCTGTGTCTGCTTTGTCTCCCCCCGCTGTGGCGATGCGTCACGCCAGGTCACCGCACAGGTGGCTCTGCTTGTGGGCGGATATTCCCGGGTGGCTTTTTGCTCCGTTCGCAGGTGGTGGCTCTCCCTGCCCGTGGCGGCTTTTTGCCGTGCCCGTGGGGGCTTTTGCCTTCTCAGGTGGTCTGCCTACTCAGAGAGGTCCCCGGGAACCAAACCTGGGGCCTCCCATGTGGTGTACCGGCGCCCTCTCCACTGGGCTATACAGCCGGCCCCCTCCATATTTTCCTTTATCTCCTTGAATTGATTTAGGAAATTTAACTTTTTTGATTAGTTGTTCCAAATTCTGTGTCTCCCCTGAAGTTATAATTTTTTTCCATTGGGACTGAGCCATATCTTCCGGTTTCTTTTCTTAGTAGGGCTTATAATTGTCCCATGGCTTCTGTATTAGTCAGGGTTCTCTAGGGAAACAGAATCAACAGGAGATATCTGTAAGTAGCAGGTGATTTTATAAGAGTCCAGATTCTGCAGGTAAGTTGCAAACCAGGGGCACCGATGAAAATCCGATGAAGGTCCTTGATGGAGTTCCTGGGAGAAGTTGAATGTCCAAAGACAAGCTGGGAAATTTTCTCTGAATGCTGAAATCATTTAAGGCATTCAACTGATTGGATAAAACATCACTCCTTGTTGACAGAAACCTCCCTGGTTGACAGTAGATGTAATCAGCCACCTATGCAGTAAACTCACTGATGACTAAAGCCCATAAATGTTCTTATATTACAGTTATCCCAGTGCTTCCTTGACCAAACAACTGGGCACAATTCCCTGGCCGAGTCGACACATTAGCCTGACCATCACAGTCCACCCCTTGTGAACTTGGCAGCCACACACATCACCTTAAACCGTGCTTAGTCTCTAAGTAAAAACAATAACAAACATGTATATATATATATATATTTCTGCTTAAGTATAGTCAACTGTCCTGAACAACCAGAAACACCTTAATTCCCTACAGAATAGGGTGCAAGTCCTTGAGTAATATTCATTCTTAAACTTGACATCCTTAAATATTATGACATGAAACTAATAATACAACTTGTCATATGATAAGGGAAAGGGTTAGGAAAGAAAACAAAGATATTCGTTATATGTACATGTACAATCATACTCATAACAAAACAAGGAAAGATTCAAGTCTATTACAGTCCTCATTTCTGTACCTGGTCACACGGTCGAAGTTCATATTTATCACTACCTTCTTCCACTACCCATTCCATGTTCCCGTTACCCTCAGCAAGCACCTCAAGCTGGCTGTGGTTCTTTGCCTGATGGGGTGATCCAAACTTTCATTCCTGAAGATTCTGGGCCATTTTTAGTCCTGCTTAGGTTTGCTTGTTGCAATTTTCCATTGACTTTAATCACAAGGCATGGCAGTACTAGAAGATGCCCTAGAGTTCCAGGCAAACTCTTCTTTACCCCCATTATGTAGAAGCAGTCCTATTTCCCCTTGATAGTTAGGATCAATCACCCCAGCCAGTACAGTAATTCCCTTCTTTGCCTGTTGATTCAGAGGTAAAAGGAGCCTGAAGTGACCAGGTGGCAGTCAACTTCCAGTTCAATGGAATCATTGTTGTGTTCCCTGGTGGCAGCACTCCTCCTTTTGGAACTAGGACCTGTAGGCCAGCAGAGCTTAAGGTTGCAGGGACAGAAAGCAAAAATTTTCCTAGTGGATCACTAGGGGTAATAGTGAGTGTGCCACTCCCATTTTGCAATCCCTCCAGGAATCCAGTATTGCTTTTTATTTACTATTTTGGTAGGCAGGGGCAGTTCTAGTTGCTTCCACATGGCCTTTCCTACCATAATAGCCCTCACTCCACAAGTCAGGGATCCAATGTGGGGATTCTGCCAGTTACTGAGTATGTCTATTCCAATTATGCATTCTGGAACTGGGGAAATAACCACAAAATGGGTCCAGGGACCCACTGTACCCACTGTGAGATGGACCTGAGCTAAAACTCCATCAATCACCTAACCTCCATAAGCCCCTACTCTGACTGGTGGACCACAGTGACGTTTTGGGTCTCCTGGAATTAATGTCACTTCTGAGCCAGTGTCTAATAATCCCCACAATGTCTGATCATTTCCTTTTCCCCAGTGCACAGTTACTCTGGTAAAAGATCCTATGTCTCCTTGGGGAAAGCTGGGAGAAGGTTAACAATATATGTTTTTGGCAGTTTGACAGGATCCTTCCCCAAGGGGACCTGGCTTTCTCATTCAAGGGGTTCTGGGTCTGTAAACTGTCTCAGGTCTGGGAATTGATTAAGGGGCTGAGATTCTCTGTGTCTGTAATTCGAGGTAGGGTTTTGTTCACTTGACTCAGAACTCTTCTGTTTATACAGATCCAGAAGGAATTTAGTAGACTTCCCATCTATTTCATTTCTAGGTACCTCACAATCTATTAGCCAATGCCATAACTCTATGTGACTCAGGCTATTTTGATTGCTTTGAGTCTGCCTTTCCTTTTGGTAGCCACACCCACCTTATCTTTGGTGATTAACTGATGATGTTTGATGTCTGACTTTTACCAGCCAGAGATCCGATCCATAATGTTTACAGATTCTAGTTCCATTACAGCCCTCCCACACTACCATCTGGACTACAAAGAAGAGCAATGACAGAGCTCTTCAGGGAAGATGGAGTTAGTCTTACAAATTTATTCCTCACAGTCCTGGTTAAAGGTGTGTCCTAGGGACGTTCCTGGGGTGGGTGGGCAGGTCTTAAATGGTAAATCCATTCTAGCATTTCAATCTCCCTAAGCCTTTGAACTCCCTCTTCTACTGTATACCAGGGCAAATTGGGTATCTCAACCTCAGATGTGATAGGCCATCTTTTAGTCCAGTCAGCCACCCGAGCAAACTGTTAGAGCTCTTTCTAGCCCCTCAAGCTACAGCGTTGAATCCAGAATTTCTGCTTGTGGGCCCATATCAATAAATTCAGCTTGATCCAACTTTATATTCCTTCCACCATTATCCCATACCCTTAGTATCCATTCCCACACATATTCCCGATTTCTGTCTATATAATAAATTGGAAAACGTATGCAGCTCTTTTATAGGATAATGTACTTCCTCATGGGTCACACTTTAAAAAAAAAAACAATTTATTGAAGTATATCATTCATACATGAACATACATAAACTATAAGTGTTCGTAAACATCATGAACTTACAAAACAAACATGCATAACTCACAAAGGGCTCCCACACATTGCCCCCCCAACGCAAACTCCCCACATTGTT
>PVKH010016070.1:0-15860 GCA_004027955.1 Chaetophractus vellerosus
TAGCAAAGTCAAGATTCTCTTTTCCTCTAGAGAGATACCAAATCTTTCTGAAGGACAAATGACTACTAAGTTCTCTCCTTGTTTAAGATAAAGGAAAGAATTTAAGATTCTATAACCATTGTCAGGCTTTGCTGCTGTTTAATGAAGGAATAACTTGAAGTTGGTAACGATGTTGTGGTTTGTGGTAGTTGATGAAGTTTTCCCTTGGGAACAGAAAGTGTTCCTCTCTAGTGGGGAATAGAGCTTTATGGTATATTTTTATTCTTTCTGAAGAGAGCCTTGTGAGTTAACTCTGGAGGAATAGAACTGAAAAGTGTGAGCAAATTGCCAAGAGGACTCTTACTAAATTGCTTTAGAAATGAATCCTGGTGAATCTCAAAATAATTATGCTGAGTAAAAGAAAGCAGACTGTGTGTGTGTGTGTGTGTGTGTGTGTATCCATTTATATAACGTTGTAGAAAACGCAGAATAATCTGAAGTGACAAAAAGCAGATCAGTGATTGGCTGGGGAGAGGGAGAGGGATTACGGACAGCATGAGGAAACTTTTGGGGGTGATGGATATTCCTTATGTCTTGATTGTGGTGATGCTTTCACAGGTGTATGCATGCCAGAACTTATTAAATTGTACATTTTAAGTATGTGCAGTTTGTTGTATGTCAGTTTTAACTCAATAAAGCTTTTTAAAAAGAAATGAATCCAGGGGCAGCATTTATCAAAGGACTCTTTCTGGGACATGGGGAGGCTGCTGAGGAAAATACACATATGTGAAATAAAAGTCTATTGGTGTAAAGTTTAAGTATGATCTTGTTTAATGTTTGATCTTTCTTTAGGAGTCCATAGAGGCTACTGTCTTCTATTTAAGAAGATGTCTAACAGTAACACTACTCAGGAGACTCTGGAAATAATGAAAGAATCAGAAAAGAAACTGGTGGAAGAATCTGTAAACAAAAACAAGTATATATCTAAGACTCCAAGTAAGGAAGAAATTGAGAAAGAGGGTGAAGATACCAGTTTGCGTCAAGAGACACAGGTAAGGATTAAAAGTACATACTCTTCCTATTTATATCTGAGTAGAAATATCGTTACAGATGACATTGGGAATCAGTAAGAATCCAGCCATTTATGTGAACAGTCTTTGTTCTCCTTGAAACCCCCAAATTCAGCTCTCAAGAAACATCTCCCCTTTTTGTCTGAGTCCACAAAGAATTTTAGAGAGGAGAGAGTGGAATTCCTAATCCATTTGAACCTGAGTTCACTGGTTCTTGCTAGATTTGCTGAGTTTTGTTATTTTCAAACTATTAGAAAGTAAACTGTACATAAACATATTTAACAAGTCATGAAATAGCTCATACACTAAACTTTGAAAACTAGAGCTGTCGGGCTTTACACACAGTGTTAAATTTATATCCTGGTTGTGTTAAAGCAGTCAGCAATTTCTGGGTCAGAAATAGTCTCTGAACTTGCCACTTGATAAATGTGAGTGAGAAGAATTTCACTCTTCAGTTGCCATGTTATTTTCTATCCAAATTCATACTGCAGTACAGAAATAGTGGCAGTAGATGGCCAGCCAAGCTTCTTCCAGGGTTCCCCTTTGGTGCCCAGCCATCCTGGTGTCCTAGCCTTCTCTAGGCTACCTGTTCCAGCTCTTCTCTTCTTCTATGGTTACTTCTGGTTTCTTCTCTTACCCAAGTCCAAATTAAATAATTTTTTTCCTTCATGCTCAGAGGAGAGACTGGTCTTTATTATAAGTTCAGGAAATAGACAATTAACTCTAATGTATAGTTACTTTAAAAAGCAGGAGCAAATATATTTAGGAAGGTATAGAAACTTGAAGCATAATTTCTCTAGACATCTTGGTTCACCTAGGCCTTGTCTCCTTTAAAGATTAAAATACCAAGTAACAAATGTAAAGGAATGAAGTAAAATCAGACAGTTCGGGGCCGGCTCGATAGCCCAGTGGATAGGGCGCCGGCATACCACATGGGAGGCCCCGGGTTCGATTCCCGGGGACCTCTCCTAGCGGGCAGACCGCCTTGAGAATGGCAAGCCGCCATGGGCGGGCTGGAGCCGCCGTGGGCAGGGCAAGAAGCTGCCACGGACATGGCGAGAGCCGCCACGGGCAGGGCAGGTCGCCTGCGGATGGAACGCAGCCAGCCACCCGCGAACTGAAAGCCGGCCGTGAACGGACGCAGAGACCGCCCACAAGCGGGGAAAGCCGCGCCTGCACAGTGACCACTCTCAGCGTGTCGCCGCAGCGGGGGGAAGGGGAGATATGTAATAAAATAAATAAATCTTTAAAAAAAAAAAATCAGACAGTTCCCTGAAATATTTTGTCTGTTAGCTGCCTGCTTTTCTACTGCCTTTCCTCTTACAGTTTGCCAGATCTCTGTCCTGGCTGCTTGTCATTCACAGCCCATCCTTACAGAGTTTCTGGAGACAGTCTGCCACTGTTCCAACTATACTTCCAGCCTCCACAGATACCAGTAAATAAATTTTAATCCCCATGATGAATATTTATTTATATGGCATTGTATTACATTAAAGATAATGATTAAATCAACTATAGGCTCCAAATTATTCTCAGGAGACTATTTTAAAGTGGTGTTCTTTTGAAAATGGGCAGAAAAGAAAGGATGAGCCTCTAGATTTTATACTTCTTATGGACATTCACTTGGTTTAAAAATATGCTCACCTAGATAAACAAATAGGTTGCTGTGGTTTGGGCGCAGGTGGGGGCTGCCTCCCCTCTTATTCCTTTTGTTTCTTTTGCTGCTGCTAGAGCAGGTGGAGCTGCTGCTGCCCTCTACTGGAGCTCCTGCTCCCTCTTCAGTCTTTAGTCTTATCTGCCATCCTAGATCTTTTGGAGCAGTCCTTTAGGAAACTCTATCCCCTCTATAATTCTCTAACAGATCATGTACTAAAAATTCTGCTCTTTCTCTTACCCCCAATCCAAGAATCTAACTGGTGCTGTCAGGGGAGTCCCTGTTATAAATGGGAGCTGTAAAGAGTTTGGAGATGGGGGACTTTCATTGCTTGTATTGTGCAATTGGAACTCAGAACATCTTTTTTTTTTTAAAGATTTATTTTTTATTTATTATATATCCTCCCCTTTCTGCTTGTTCTTGCTGTGTTCATTTTTGCGTTCTTATGTGTCTGCTTGTCTCCCCCCGCTGCAGAGACCCACCAAGTCAGCTCACCGCGCAGCGGCCTGCCTGCTCACGGCGGCTTGCCCTGCTCGCAGGGGCTTGCCCTGCCAGCGGTGGCTTTGCCTTCTCAAGGCGGTCTGCCCGCTCGAGGAGGCCCTGAGAACCGAACCCGGGGCCTCCCATGTGGTAAACCAGAGCCCTACCAACTGGGCTACAGCCGGCCCCAGAACATCTTTTTTAAAATAAAATTTTATTGAAGTATACCATTCATACATGCACATTTATAAGCAAAATATATATTAAAAGTTGTGAACCTAAAAAATAAACATGCATACAGGGCTGCCATATATCACCCCACCACCAACACCTTACATTGGTTTTGTTTTTGGGGTTTTTTTTTAAAGATTTATTTTATTTATCTATCTATCTCCACCCTCTTATTTTGCACTTACTGTGTCTGTTCATCATCTTTGTTTCTTTAGGAGGCACCAGGAGCTGAACCTGGGACTTCCGATGTGGGAGAGAGGCACCTAATTGCTTGAGCCACCTCCACTCCCTGCTTTTGTTATGTCTTTCATTATGTTTTTCTTTCCTGTGTCTCTTGTTACATCATCCTGTGGCGTCAGCTCGCTGTGCCTGCCTGTTGCACCAGCTTGCTGTCTTTAGGAGGCACGGGGATCTGAACCAGGGACCTCCCATGTGGTAGGTGGGAGCCCAATCACTTGAGCCACATCTGCTTCCCACTTTACATTGTTGTGAAGCATTTGTTACAAACTATGAAAGAGCATCATCAAAATATTACTACCAAAGTAAAAATTAAAAATATATATATATTCCTACCAACTGTAGCCCATATCTTACATTTGGTGTATTTTTCCCCCAACACCCTGTATTATTATTTTTTTTTATTTATTTATAGTTTATAAGAGAACATGCTCATCTTTGTTCTTTTTTTTTTAATTTTTAAAACTACTTAGATTATATAAATGATAAATAAAAATGTAGAGGATTCCCATATGCCCCACTCCTTACCCCTTCCACTCTTTCCCACATTAGCAACATCCTTCATTAGTGTGGTACATTTGTTACAATTGATGAACAAATATTGGAGCATTGCCACTAAGTGTGGATTATAGTTTACATTATAGTTTACACTCTCTCCTGCACAGTTTTCCAAGTTATGACAAGATATATAATGGCCTGTGTCTGTCATTGCAATGTCATTCAGGACAATTCCAATGTCCCAAAAATGCCCCCATATTACACCTATTTTTTCCCCTCTCCCTCCCCTCAGAACCTCCGGTGGCCACTGCCTCCACATCAATCATAAAAGTTCTTCCATTGCTAGAATAACTATAAGTCTGTAATAGAATAACAGTAAGTCTACTCTATTCCATCATTCATTCCCCAATCCTGAGGATTCTAGGATGGTGATGCCCATTCCACCTCTAACTGAGAGGGGGCCTCGATCCCATGGGGCCGATGGATGGGACTATCTTGCTTGCAGCTGTAGACTCTCTCTGTTCCTTGGGATAGTCGTTGACCATCATCATTTCTCATCTTTGTTCTATTAACCACAGTCCATCTTCCACCACTGGATTCTCTGTGTTATGTAGTCCCATACTTTGTACAATCCATTCAAAGTGTACACTCGATGGTTCTCATATTCATCACAGAGTTGTGCTTTTATCACCTCAGTCAATTTTAGAACATTTTCATTACTCCAAAAGGAAAAATCCCATGCCCTCTTATACCCCCTATTGTTGTCCCTTAGAATTGATATAATATCCTCTTTGCTACTGCTGCAAAACTATTACACACTGCTACCTGTCATCCATAAGTTACATTAGATGTAATATTCCCATGTATCGCCATATTCTTAACTCTTTGTAAAAGAAGAACATTCTTATACTATTTATACTATTAACCACAATCTTCATCCACCACCAAAGTCACTATGTTATCAGAACACCTTTTTTATAGAAACAGTGCTACAGGGGAGCCGATGTGGCTCAAGCGGTTGAGTGCCTGCTTCCCGTATGGCAGGTCCCAGGTTCGGTTCCCAGTGCCTCCTAGAAAAGACAAAAACAAACGAAAAACCTAAGTCAGGGGAGCCAATGTGGCTCAGTGGTTGAGCACCAGCTTCCCACACACAAGGTCCCAGATTCAATCACCCAGTACCTCAAAAAAAAAGGAAAGAAACAGTACTATAAAAGGTGTAGGTACTAAGATTCAGTTGGGCAAGTCCCCACTAAACTCATACTGAACTTGGATGTATCCTTTAAATAATCAAGTCAGTATGGCCTCCTAGCTGGGCTTTTTGCTTTAAATTTTTAATCCCTTCTGATTCATCTACTGCACTGCTTTAGGGAGATGGTTGTGAAATAGAGACCTGATCATGTTAATTCTCTTCTTCAAACTATTTCTCTGTGTCTCACCACCCTAGGCTACGTCCCAGATTTCTCAGCATGGCATACTGTGACTTAGTCCCTTGCCTGCCAACCATCCAACTCTGGCATCCTGTTTCAGCCTTATCTGATTCCTTGGTCCTCATTATAAATGGGAGCTGAAAAGTTTGGGGAAAGCATACTTTTGTACCTGCTTTCTCTTCCTAGAATGTCCTCCTTGGTTTTCTTTCCCTGGCCCTCTTCTACCCCCTGAAACCCATCCCTAGCATCTAACACCTATTTATTCTCTTTAACTCAACCCAGATGTGTCTTTCTCTAAGAAGGCTTCCTTAACAACATTACTCACCTATCACAGGTCTATACTCATTGCATAATTCTTCGATTAATGTCTTTTTCCTTCACAGAACTATAAACTCCATGAGGCCCAGGATTAGGTCAGTGTTTGGCTCACCATCATACCCCAGGACCTAGCATGGTACCTTGCCCATAGCAGGCAACTCAGTCTTTGTGACTTTGTATATCACTCAATCTGAGTTAGATGCTCCTGCTGTATGTTCCTGTAGCACACATGAGTACCTCTGTAATGCATTTAATGTACTATATTATAATTGTCTATTTGTCTGTCTTTCCAACAGGATTATGAGTTCATTTTTGACAAGGTTTGTGTCTTTTATCTCTGTATCCCCCAGTAAGGTAGTATGGTACCTGGCACATAGTAGGCTTTCAAAATGTGTTTGTTCAGTGAAAACTGTCCATTCTTGGAAATAAGTGGGTTCATACATTCTTGGCAAGGTTATAAATGGGTACAACTTCTTTGTTACTGTTGTATGCACACATGTGTTCATGGGCATATATGTGTATAAAAGATCTCTGGAAAGATCTATAAGAAGCGTAACATGGGGAACCGGCTGTGGCTCAATTGGTTGGGCTCTGGTTTACCACATGGGAGGCCCCGGGTTTGGTTCCCGAGGCCTCCTGGCGAAGGCGACCCATCGCGCAGTGAGCTGACACAGTGGAGGAGATAAGCAGACACTGAAAAACGCAAAGCAAAAATGAACACAGCGAGCACAAGCTGCAAGGGGGGAATATATAAATAAATAAAAATAAATCTTAAAAAAAAAAAAGCATAACAGTGGTTGACTCTTAAATAGGGAGCCAGGTAACTGGGGACAAGTGTGAAAGGAAGACTTAATATTTCTGTAGACCCTCATTATATCTCTTGAATGTTTGTGCCATGTGTATATAATACCTGTTTGAAAAAATAGTGACAAATACTGCTTTGTATTCCTGGACTATGACTTTTCCTTGTTGAAACAAATCTTGACACTGACCAGCCCCACCGTCATTTCTATTTTCCATATACTTTCCTGGTTCTCCATTTTGCCTTGTGGCAGTGTTGTTGTTTGATAACTAGCCAAGAGGGTAAAGGAAGGAGACATCCCCATCTACCTAGACCCATGCTGATGCTGTCTCTGTCTTTTTTCCCCTGTATGCTGTTTTCTCCATACCCTAGTGGCAGCAAGTTCTTTTCTAAATATTTCATAATCCCAAATGCCTCATCCCCTATGTAACCGTACCCATTACCTCTTTACAAAAACCCCCATTTTGACTTCTCAGCTCTTCAGGAACATTATCGTTTAATTAGTCATTCCTTCTCCCATCCCACCTCAGGTGCTTGTTTTTCTTCAGCCTCAACTCCTATCCTGCTCCCTACTCACTCTTTCTCCTCTTTGCTCTGGAGGTCTTACCTCTCTCTCCCATGCTCCCTTCCTCTTATCCTGTCCCATCTTACGTCCTTGGCCCAAACAAGCTAGAAGAGCCACCAACAGGAGCTTACAACTGGGAGAATTCTTGGGGAGGGAGACAATTGGGAAGATGAGTCTTCCATTTCTATAGCCATAGTGACAGACGTTTTAGGTGTCTCAAGTTGGAACTCTGACTATGCTCCCCTATAAAAACATTATTATAAGTATTTAGGGGCCTTATTTCACATCCATTATGGGTTAAATAGGCTCATGTGAGCAAGCTTGGGGATAAAACACTCTCATGCTGTGTTAGTGACAATTCCAGAAGCATCCTAATCAGGAGAGGATTCTGTGGTGTGTCCAAAAGTAATTTTTATTAATTTATGGAATGGGCCAACCAGTCAGTGTCCTCTTACTCTTTGTGGTAAGTGGTGATTTGCCTTTGGGTGGCCTCTGGTCCTTCCATATTGCAGTTGCTGGAGTTGTATAGGAGGACAGCCACACCAAGTGGTTCTTATCATACATAGTTTGACTATTGTTGTAATGGTTTTTACAGTTAGTGATTGTCTTTGTAACCATGTATTGCTGTTAATTTAAGTGTTGGTTTTCCCCGTCTTTAATATTTTCTGATCCTCTTCTAACAGAGGCGGACATCCAACCATGGTCATGCCAGGAAACGAGCCAAGGTGAGAGCTCTTCCACTATACCATCTTTTCTAGTGTTACCTAGTAATACTTTTCATGAATGAAAATATCACCAATATCCAGCTTATTCTGATCATATGTAGGCAAAGTTTTCTTGCCTGCACTTTGAATCTTAATCATTGTGCACACACACACACGTTTCCTATTGGAATGCCTGGCTTTACGATTTCTTCATTATTTCTAGTTCAAGCACAGTTTATTTCTGATGTCTGAGAGGATACCCACCTGGAGCCTAAGTGAACCGGTATTGGTTCTTCTGAAATACCAGTTTCTCTGTTCACCTGGCTTCTCTAGGAAGATAGCTGCCATACGAGTCTTTTTTTTTTTTTTAACATTTTTTTTCTTTTTTTTCCCATGTGAATTTTCCTTTAAGATAAATCTTGTTCCATTAGTAGAAATGAATCAGCATTTTTGGATATCCTAAAAGTATAGGCATTTCTTAATGTTTCACTCTTTAGGTTGAAGCAGGGAAGATTTTGTTTTTAATCATTTCGTGATAAAATTAGCACTTTGCAGATTATTTTAGGCAAAGTTATCAGGGAGAACTATATGTGTTAGTGTGTGATAGCTTTTTAATTAGCTAGAGAACAGTAAAGTGTTAAATTTTTCTTGCAGTGGGAAGAATTGTCACCAGAAATAATTATGAAGGGCACTCAACTCCTTTCCCCAGAAAAATAATGGCAAAATTTGGGAGTGGCCCAGCCAGTATGTGGCCTGGGTTTGAAGATGGCCAAGAACTATGATAAACTGGCTCTGCTTTACACATGGCCTAATCCACAGTGATGGACTTGATGTTGAAGTTCAAAACAGAGGGTGCTCTCGCTACTCTTAGGTTCCTCCCAATCTTTTTTGAGATAAGTAAGACAGTTATCTATATTTTGCAGATGAGGAATCTTGGGTTTGTAGAGATTGAGTGATTTCACAAAGGACATTCAGTAGTCAGTGGCAAAATTAGACTTGAAGTCAGTTCTGCAGATTTGCAGGTTCTTTTCACTATACTGCACAACGTGGAGCAGATGTAACATGTTTTGTGCTTGTATATTCACTATAAACCTTGTTGTATTATAAGAACTCTTAGTAAATTTTTACAGATAGATTTCTAATGAGTCACTCTACAATTGTTGGCTTTGGGAATGAAATCCCAGTCCCTAAGAGAGCAGTGATTTGCACAGTGGATTTCAGATCTTTTTGGCCTTCTCCAGCCAGCAGGAGTTAGCCAGGTAAATTAGCCTTTTATAGCACTAGACCCCAAACATTAGAAAGTTTCTTTGTCTTTCTCTTCACACTTTTCTTAGGCACTTCTTTTGGTACCCTTAGTACCTCAGGTTTAGAATAATTTAACATTATTGTCTGCTGTATGCCAAGCACTCTCTATTTGTCTACTTTATAACATCTAATTCTCACAATAACTTTAGGTATTTTTCATTCCACTTTTATTGAGGAAAGAACAGAGATCCAGAGAGGGCAAGTGATTTGCTCCAGGTCTTTTAACTTGTAAGTACAAAACCAGGAGGTAAAGCCAGGATTTCTGACTCTCAACTCCAGTATTTTCCTACTGTGCCATGGTGTGTGTATTGACAGTAAACTTCTGAGTCTGAAATTGGAGCATTGGGCTAGAGATGGGAAGCTATGTGAGGTAATTTTCCTAACATCTGTCCAAAGTAGCCATTTTATTTTTACATATCTACTGTTGCAAGCAGGAGAACTATCTTTCAAGTGAGTTAGGAACTGGAAAGTAGGACCTATTTGAAAAAATCCTATTTAATGAAAGCAGCAACTAATATAGCCAAAGAGGATACCCTTCATTTAGCCATAAAGCTTTCTGGGTACCCACCAAGGGAACATATATGTGTATTTGTTTTTTACAGTCTAATTCCAAGCTGAAGTTGGTGCGCAGCCTGGCAGTGTGTGAGGAGTCCTCTACCCCATTTGCTGATGGGCCACTAGAAACCCAGGTAGGTCCTTCACAGGAGTAAGTGTAGCTTTTGAGCTGGGCAGTTGTTTGGTAAAATGTAGTATAACAACCAGTAGCATCAACATCAGGCTTGGAAATCAGGGTAGAGGAGCTTCAGAACAAAAGCTAATGCAGTGGAGCAGAGCATGGATGAGAGCATAAAGTATAGGTCTTCACACCTGGACCACCAGGATGATGCAGACAAGGAGCTCCAGTGGTTAGAATCATTTCCATCCAATTCCTGTGCCAAGATGAGGCATTGTAACTTGAGCTCTCCATATAGTAGGCTGTGATTGCTGGCAGAAAAGGCTTGGCCTGTACCTTTTTGGTAGAACAAAAGCTAAAACAATTTAATGAGCAACATATACTCTTCTATAGGAGAAAGATGCCACCCCAAGATTTACCTGCTTTGAGATTCCTAGGGAACTTCAGAAGAGTCCCTTTTGATTATATTCCTCTTTCTTCTTGTCCAAGGATATAATTCAATTACACATCAGTTGCCCCTCTGACAAGGAAGAGGAGAAGTCCACAAAAGATGTCTCTGAAAAGGAAGACAAGGACAAAAACAAAGAAAAGGTCCCAAGAAAGATGTTGTCCAGAGGTAAGGACTTGCCCCCCTCTCTCATCTAGCCTAGGGCCTATCTCCAAAGTGTCCTTTCCTTCTATCCTGAAGCCTAGACCCACTGGCTTTATCAGCCCAACAGTTGAAACTGTCCTGCTGACTGCACGGTTGCTTGGGGATGTGCCTAATAGGTTACATTCTTTGTTTCTTTAACCAACCCTGCCTGAGAGGCCTTACATGCCACAGAGAGCTACTTTGTCTGTATTGGTGTTCCCATAGAAGGACATTTTCATCAATTCTGATTTTATTTGTGCTTCTAGAATAAGCAAAGACATAGATAATCACTGGTAGCAGATCCTCCAGACCATTTATATTTTGGTTTTGGGATACCTGGAACAATTTTTTTTCTTTAATCATACAGGTTTTCCACTCCAGTTTTAAATTCTTGGGCTGGTAGCAAAAAGACATAGTCCATAAAACTGATAGTTGGCAGGAAAAAGGAAACCTCGTGATTAAAAATTTGAAGTGAATCATCCATAAAGTGAGTGATTACACATAAATAATCAACATTTAAGCATATTTGCTGAGATTCTGGAAAATTTCTCCCAGACTGCCCTTATATGGTATTTATTTTACTTAACTAGAATAAAACCTGCTTTGTTTTGATTAGGACATTCAGTGTTCAGTAAAGGTGGCTTTTTGGTGTAATACTGGTACCACATTGTGACCCAGATTTCTCATTATATCCTTGTCATGGGGAATTTTGGGTGTCTGACAGATCAAGGTTGTTCTGGTTTTTATGCTAACACCCTTGAAGTTTGTTTCTATTTTCCTATTCTCATCTCTCCTGATCAGGTTGTGGGCTTCTCCTTGGGGTCAGATACCATGCAAGGCAGTTTCAAATTTTTTAAGTTTCTTTTGTTGTGTTGGTTCTAGACTCCAGCCAAGAATATACAGACTCCACTGGAATAGACCTACATGAATTTCTTGTAAATACGCTGAAAAAAAACCCAAGGTAATAACATGGTTTGGTAGAAAGGGGAATAAGGCCAGGGGCCAGCAGGATACCCAAGAGGCTGAGCAGCTTCCCAGAAGTTCTCCAGTTGGAATATAAGATACCCACCCCCCACCATCATCTCTCTTCAGCACAGTTTTATATTCTGTGAAGAATTTAGAATGCCCTCAGACTGAGATTTCTGCTTTGGGGGAGTTGAGGAAAATTCTGTGGAAGAAGAAGGTAGAGACAAGGAAATATGAAGGCTTGGGAGTGCATGATGATAAAAAAAAAAAAAGCACAGAAGCAAAAATAATTGGTTTGTACATAAGCTAAATTGTAATTGCTTAAAAGTTCTATAAGTACCAGATAGGATATAGAATAATTATAGAATAATGATTAGATTTATAAGTATGAAGTATGTATTTTTATATATGTGGCTGCCAACAGAAAAACAAGTGCATGATTAGGAAAACTGCAAAATGTATACTTGGATTGTTTTTCTTTTTCAAAACATCACAGGACAGGTGCGTGATGCTGAGCAGCCTTTGCATTACAGTCCACTATTGGGGTTTGGATATATCCCTCCCTTCAGCTTCTGTAGTGAGCAAGTTGGGTTTTTAATCCCTGCTTTTGATGTCTATGGGAGGGCTGCGTTTTTTGTTTTGTTTTAATCTTTTTTAAACAGGGACAGAATGATGCTGCTAAAATTAGAACAGGAGATTCTGGAATTTATTAATGACAACAAGTAAGTTACTTGTATGAAATATACATTTAGCGGTGGGAGGGGGTACTGGAAATAAATTTAGGTACAATTTTAGGACATCTGTCTGTCATCTTTCTCTTAAAGTCTGAATTTTGAGGTAATTACTCCCTGGGAACAAAAAGGAGTTGGAGAGAAGCAAGCTAAATGGGATTTTAAAATATGTGCATGAAAATAAAGTTTTAAAACTATTGGATAGACTTGAGTTGGAAAAGAAGTTATATCTTTTCGGCAGCTAGTTCTTGTCCCAGATTTCATTATTCTTCAATTTCTCCCTTTTTTGTAGAACACCATCCAGATGGGTTATACCTAGGGCTTAAGGAGTGTTCATAATGAGAATAGTGGGTCAGAGTGATCTGCAGAATACTGCACATAAGGAAGCTGAGAGAAACCTTTTTGGTTCCCATTGAGTAAATACCTGTTTTCCTTGTACTATGTCTCTCCTAAGAAATTTTCCACCTTAGACACTTTAAGAAAAATTACAATTAGCTGTTATTGCTGTTGTTTGCCCTTATTTCACTTTTTCCCCCTGGATTTCCTTCAGTAACCAATTCAAGAAGTTCCCTCAAATGACCTCATATCACCGGATGCTATTACACCGGGTAGCTGCCTATTTTGGGATGGACCACAATGTTGATCAAACTGGAAAAGCTGTCATCATCAACAAAACCAGTAACACAAGAATGTAAGGGAAGAAACCACGAATTGGGAAGACTTTCCTGGGATAACCTGCTGGGGTAGAAGAGGAAGGTGTAGGATCACGATCTCTTCCAGGGGAGGGGAGAATGCTGAGGGTTATATCATCAAACTCCTTTTGAGGCTTCAGGAATAGATTTTAAAGGCACTAGAGCTTCATGAAGACTGGCCCTAACCTCTCTTCACTTTCACTGATAGGTATAACTTTGGAACAATACAATTTATAGATATATAAAAGAACAGAGCCCATGGAGCTCATTAGAACTTTTATGTGACTTTTTGCATGCGTGACTACAGAAACCCCCTGAGTGGGAGGTATGGAACTTGAGAGCTCTACCTAGGAAGTCTGATTCCTAACAAAAGGGTCTTTTTCTGCCCTTCTTTCCATATTTCTCTAAATCCCAGCCCTGAGCAGAGGTTCTCAGAACATATAAAGGATGAGAAGAACACAGAATTTCAACAGAGATTCATTCTTAAGAGAGACGATGCCATTATGGACCGAGATGATAACCAGGTGAAGAACGGAAAGGGGCGGGCCTAAGAGAAAGATTGCTGTAAGAGAAACTGGGAGGGGAAGAGAATTTTTGTGGGATAGAAAAAACTCAAAATCTCTCAGTATGGAGATCGCTCAGTATTGAGCAATACTGAGTTGACTTTGGCTTAATGTTGAGGACTGACTATACTTGTTGAGCTGAATGCCACTCTCTTAGCCCCAGAGAGACATGGTGCTGAGGTTTGCTGGGTTTTCTCATTTGGCCTAGGATACCTGGTTCTGCACTGTCTTCTAACTCCATGTCATTTTGGGACAAAGCAAGATCCTTCCCTTTCCTCCCTTGATCCAGCTGATGGTTTCATACTTTTTTTCTTTAATAGTTAGGGATTTCTTTGGGAACCACCAAAGCCACTTTACCCTACTTCCACTCTTATCCTAGCTCAGGGCTAGCCTTCAGCTGGCAAAGTTGTGATCTACCTTACCCACTTATAAACGTGTTTCTGATCCCTTCTGCAAACTACTGAATCTTTTCCCAAATCCTTCCACCAAGGTGAGTGAGTTAATTTGACTTGTTACTGGGAACATCAGGCATTATCCCCTTTGTGATTCACTCCTGTGGGAATAAGAGGTAAACAATCTGCCCCATTCCTTCACTTATAGGCCTGGCTGTTGTCCTGACCTCTGGCCCACCCTTTAGATGGTGATTGTTTGGGGTTAGTTTTCCTAGCTAAGTAGAGGGTTTAGGTCTATCCTGTTTCTACTGAGCCTTCAAAGGGGATTAGGTAGAGAATAAGTTTTGAAGAGGCTGGTTGGGTAAAGCCCATTTGATTATTGCTAATTAATGATAATTATAATAATAATACCTTAACTCTAGAGTCAAAATTAATTTTTGGGATAGTCTGTGGTCTTGAGACCAGGACCTTTCCTGCTTGCTACTTGAGTATTTGAGGGAGTCCTTTTGAGAAAAGTGCCATATCTCTTGCAGACATGTTTGATAAAACACAACAAAATAAATAAATAAAACAAATAAAATTTGAAAAACAAGAAAGAGCCTTTCCATCCTGATGCCCTTCTCTCCATTTTCCCAAAACCCTTTTTCTATGGATCCAGAATTATTTAGGCCCAGAGGCATACTAGGGTAGAGTAGAATCTGTCCCAATTGTGAACTTTTCTTTTCTCAGCTTCAGGCTTGATCCATAATAGAATAGTCTCTGTTCATTTTCTGTCTTAATAATAAGCATGGTAATTGCTATATTATCGAGTGTCTTCCCTAAACTAGGCTCTGCTCTAAATACTGTACATGCGTTATCTCTTTTAATTCTCTCCACAACCCAATGTAGATGGGTACATACAAGAAAACTGAGACTAAGAGATAAGTTACTTGCCTGAAGTCACATTACTTGGAGGTGGCAGAGCCAGGATTCTGCCTGGCCTCAGAGCCTCTTTTGCTTTCTCTATTCTGCCTTTCTGCCACTGAGGTTATAGCTACCTTTGGAGATAGGTGAAGATCAGCCTAAAGCAGCAGTCTCCTTCAGGTTGCTTCATTTGAAGCTTTCATAGCTTCTGGTTTGAAGGTCAGAATTCCCTCAGAGCTCCTCACCTTCAGGACTAGTATGGGAAAGGACATTCGGTAATACCCTAACCAGGATAGTGTTCACAAATTGCAGGCCCAGAGTGGAAGGGACAGTGATAGAGAGTTGAGTGACAGGCTTGCCAGAGATGGAGAGGTGATCTGCCCAGCCATCCTTACTAGGCACCTCACTACATTTTCCAAAGAATGTAAGGTCTGCCAGCCTCCATTTCCCTTTTTTCCCTTTTCTCTCTTTCTCCTCTCCCTCCACTGTCCCTTATTTTTCTGTACCTTTCTCTGTCCATTCTCCTTTTCTTTATGTTGCTGTTTCTTTCTTCTCTATTTCTATAATTCCTCTCTCTCCTTCCCTCCCTCCACTTGGCTATAGTTAAGAAATGCTTAGAATTTGAGTCTAGCTTCGCCCTTGGGATTTCATTTCCAAGGCCCTCTTTGCTGAGCTGTGTGTGACTTGGGTCTTCAGGCCATGGCATAAGTGACTAAAGAAGGGATAATGTCAGGTGCTAGTTCTGTAAATTTCCTCTTGTGTATCCAGCTCTGCTAAACACCTGTTTCTTCTCCTTCTCTGGCTTCTCTCTATCCTTTGCTTTCCCTCCAAAGCAGTGTTGTTTATTTTCTTGAATACTTACTGACTTGGAGAGTACCTGATTATTACAAGGAAGCAACCTAATCCTTATAAATACTTGTTCTTGATACTCTGGGGGGTGGGGAAGATGGAGAGCCCCCAGTCATCCAGAAAACCTGATCTCCCAAACTGCATGGTCAGATGTACCCAGTGAAACCTGTCCAAAACTGGAAATTTCATT
>PVKH010016071.1:0-15854 GCA_004027955.1 Chaetophractus vellerosus
CATAGGTCTATAGGAGAACCCAGTCAGGCAGAAAATAGACCTTTTCAAACAGGTACCATGGTGAAGGGCGTTCAAAGAGGAGTGCAATAACTGTGAATGCATTTGTAGATGTTACAAGACATAATTATGCTGCTGTTTGGCTGTGTAGTAATTATTTATGACTTTTTAAGTTTTTAGAGTCCTTTAAATGAGCTTCCAAAAATAGTATTTTAAAATAAGATTTGAAATGCACCAGGGCTGAGAACTACTGCTTTCAGTTATGGAGTTTATTAGAATAAAATTAAAGCTAACTGCAGAAACATACAAATCCCCGCATCTCAGAGTCTGGATACAGTAAAGGCTTATTTCTTGCTTACCTAAAATCTAACGTAATTTCGTCTTGAACCTGCGACACCTGGAGTACATGCCCTCCAAGGGAAGAGAGGGTTAGAAGAGACACAAGCCCTTAACTTCCTAAGCCCTGACGTGTCACCTTTCACTTCTCCCAGCCTGTAGGCCAGAAATAGTCCCATGGCTGCAGTCGGACTCAAAGGAGGCCAAGAACATAGGGGAACACGTGGAATATTTAGTGAGCACTAACTGTAGATTCTGTACATGTAGAATGGAGGGCACACAGTGGAAAGCTGAGAGAAAGCCTTGGAATAGCACTAAGCCAATAACTCGTGGTGGAGGGGAGGGGCAGTCCACAGAAAGATGGTTGAATGGGAAGTGATAAAAGGAATAGAGAAAACATTGAAACCAAGAGAACTGGGTGTCAAATTTAGCCCTAAATGTCCAATTTTCTAGGCCATTTAAATTTCTCTCTTCTCCCTTTGGCCATCCCTTTGAGTTTACCAGAGATTGGGTTGGGGAAGGTAAAAAGGTAAAACGGTAAAAGGATAGAGATGTGTTCTGTTTGTCAAAAGCCCAGAGGAGGAGATACACTCCTAACAAAGTGAAGGTGGAATTCAGTCACTCATACGCCTCCTGTTTCTCACCTTTGTAAATAATTGAATAAATGCACTACCTTCAGATATATGTGCTTCCTTTCTGCCCCATGATTCTCTGTGATTCTCCTTGGGGAGAATGTGAAGTCAGAACAGAGTATAGACTCATAGTATAGACTTGACGTATGGAAGGTATGTGGGATGCCGAAGGTGACATTTAATAATTGACACAAGATGACTTTATTGAGGAAACTGAATCACTCACCCCCTTATAGGACTGCCCAGCCATCTCACCTCTCCATCAGGCTGCCTCCTTCGTCCTTCAGAAGGCATAGCCCATCAAAACTGGCCCAGGCAACAGCCTTGAAAAGCCAGGCTGGAAAAGAGGAAAAACGGAAGTGCTGCCCCTGCCGTCTCTGCCTCCTTCCAGAGCAGAAGGCTGCCTCTCATAATTCAGCAGGACCCAGAATGACCCTGCTGCCTCAGGCCATCGTCTCTGCCCAGCCAGGGGTCAATGCTTAATAAATAGCCAACAGCTTCTTTCCCGTGGCTTCAATAAAACCCAGGTGAACCGAGGGCTTTGTCTTCCCAATCACAAGCCAACAGTCGCAACATTTGATTGGTGATGCACTTTTCCCTGAACTTAACTGAAATTTTAGTTTCCTGAGAAAGCGTTAAAACAACACTTGGGCAACGTGAATGGAGTCGACCGCTAGAATTGAGAACAGTTCTTTTTCTACCTAATGGATTACGCGACTAGTTGTCAATAGTGACCAGTGGGTATGTGGTGCCTTTTTGCCGTGGGGATGTGGACTTCCTAAATCCTGACATGCATGAACTAGCTCCCCATCCTGCAATTACCAGTCTCTACCATAAGGCTGTGTATGTCTCAAAACCAAGGACTGTGCCTGGTGCAACTTTGCATCTTCAGGATCCATCGCTTTCCAAAGCCCTGCTGTCGCTGGGTAACACCTCTGACCCTGGGCTTGTCCTATGCCCGGTGAATTCCATTAAATGAATAAATGAATGATGGCAGAGGTCAGAAGTCTAACACTGTACTCCAGGGGATTAAAATATTGTCAGTGAGACAAAACTACCTCACAAATAATTAAATGATAACCTAGGGGAGCATAATCTGTACTTCATAGTTAATTATTTGAAAGTATACAAAGAAATACTGAGAAGGAAGAGCTGACTATGGGCTGGAATGATTGATGAAAGCTATATGGATGAGATAACTTAAGCATGAAACAAACTAAACCGGCATGTGAGGAAGAAGAAGGAACATAGACCAGGCAGAAGGAATAGCACCAGGGTGTAGCAGAGAAAATGTGGTGAGAATTCACATGAGGAATGTAAGAGGATGGAGAAATAGGGTTGGAGACAAAAAGTTGGATCAAGCCATGAAAGGCGTTTGAAGTCTGGTACACAAAAAAAGGAACTCTTGAGCCTTTCAAGGATGGAAATTGTAGAACTAAAGTTAAGGGTTAAAAGTCTTTGAATACCACTTCACACCCGCTAGGATGGCTATAATCAAAAAGACAATCACAAGTGTTGATGGGATATGGATAAATTAGAACCCTCATACACTACTAGCCGGAAAACAGTCTGGCAGTTCCTCAAAAGATTAAACATAGATTTATCATATGATTCAGCAATTCCAAACTTGGTATGTAACCAAGAGAAGTGAAAACATATGTCCACACAAAAACTTGTGTACACATGTTCTTAGCAGGATTGTTCATAATAGCCAAAAAGTGGCAACAACTCAAATGTCCATCAATGGATGAATGGCTGAACAAAATGTGGAATATTGTTTGGAAATCAAAAGAATGAAATATTGATACATGCTAAAAACATGCTTGAACCTTGAATATATTATGCTAAGTGAAAGAAGCCAGATACAAAAGATCTATATTATATGATTCCATTTATGTGAAATGTCCAGAATAGAGACAGAAATCTATAAAGACAGAAAGTAAATTAGTGGTTGCCTAGGGCTGGAAGGGATGAGGGAAAGAAGGGTGTTTTAGTTTGCCAAAGGGCTGCTGATGCAAAGTACTGGAAATAGGTTGGCTTTTATAATGGGGAATGTATAGGAGTAAAAGCTTACAGTTCTGAAGCTGTGAAATGTCCAAATCAAGTCACCATCAGAGATGCTTTCTCACCAAAGTCAGCTACTATTGATCCACGTGGCAAAGACGGCAACCAGGCATAGGGCTTGTCTATTTCTGGGCCTCCTTTATCAGTCTCAGCTGCTCTGGTTTTTTTCCAAGTTCAGAGGTCAACCATCATCCCATGGCTCATCTTTCCCTGGGCCTCGGCTCCTTGAGACTCTCAGGGCTTCCCTATTTTCCTGGAGTCCTCTCTTTCACTTGGCAGGATCAATATAATATGGCCTCTCCCTTCTTCTCTCTGTCTCTCTCTCTGCATTTCCACTTATATCAGACCCAGCAAGAGGATAAAGACTCAACCTGAGTCATGCCTCACTGATGTAGTCTAATCAAAAGGGTCTCACCCCCACAGGAATGGATTAATTCAAAAACATAATCCTTCTCTTTTTGAAATTCATAAAAGAAATTCAAACTGTCATACAAAGGGTAACTGCTAAAGGGTAGGGGGCTTCTTTTAGGGGTGAAGAAAATGGTTGTGATGATGGTTATGTAATTCTGTGACTATACTAAAAATCATTTAAAGCTTGTGGAAGTTTGGTATTGCTTATGAATTCCAAAAATAGATATTGGATTGTGTTTGTAAACTGGTCTGTTCCTCTGGGTGTATTAGATTGTATTAAATTCGGAGGTTTCACTTTTACTTGATTAAATTATGATTAAGACTTTGATTTGGCCATGCCAAGGGGTCAGGGACTCACAGAGAAAACTACATGGCAGAGAAGAGAATTGAGTTTTGGGCACTGGAGCCCTGGGGAGAGAGCCAAGCCATTTGCCTGAAGAGACTGGAGCTCTGAATAGCTGAGAAAGCCCAGAAAGAAAGTCCAGGGAGAGAGACAATCCTTATGCTAACTTTCAGCTGAGAATGGAAGGAGCTGGGACCACAGAGCCTTAGGAGGAAGAGGGAAGGTGAACCCTTGCAGAGAGCGGCAGCCATCTTGCTCCAATACGTGGCAACAGACTTTGGTGAGAAAGTAACCTTGAGGTGGACTCTTTAGGGCCTTGTAACTCTAAGTCATACCCCAAATAAATACCTTCATAAAAACCAACAGAGTTCTCATACTTTGCATCAGCACCCCTTGGACTGATTAATACAAAGCTGTTATCAAAAAAAGTCTTTTAAAAAGTGGTAGAACAGAAGATTGGCTCCTCCCTCTATCTCTAGCATCATCAACAAATACAGCTTCATTTATATGCTATTATCCAGTGCTGATAAATCTCTGCACACACTGCACTATTTCCCACTTCCATGTCCTTGCTAAAACTATCCCCACTGCCTGGAAGTCCGTTTGTCTGACACACACACCCCTTTCCAAGTATTCTCTCACTTTCCTTTAATACTTACCTGTTAAAACTCTGCTCATGCATGCATCCATTAAATCAGTCAATGATTTTTTACTGTCTGTCTACTGGACATCAAATACTCTGCTAAAAGTGGGGAGATAGCATGAACTAAGTAAGATCCCTACATTAATGGAACTTATAATCTGGTTGAAGAAGTCAAGGGCAACATAACAAGAAAGATAATCAATAAACAAGGTGATTGCAGATCTGTAATAAGGGAAATGAAATAGATGGTGTGATATGGGGGAAGGGTGTATGGCAGAGTCCACACAATACACTAGCAAGTCATCACATGTCTTGTTCCTGTTTTTCCTGGACACATCACTAGACTACATTTGTCAGCCTCTCTATTCATCCAGATGTGTCCAGGTATGGCCAAGTATCTGAGTTCTAGCCAACAGAATGTGAGTGGAAGTGACCTATGCCATTTCTGGGTCAAAGCTTTTACAGCTCGAGTACACCCCCTCCACTGTACTAGCTGGATGTAGGCAACAACTAAGCCCAAGAGGCTGATAGGACCTCAATACACAGGTCCTTGAGTCCTAGCATCAAAAGAGCCACATGTAGGCGAGCAGATGTAGCTCAAGTGGTTGAGTGCCTGCTTCCCATGTACAAGGTCCTGGGTTCGATTCCCCATACTTCCTAAAAACAAAACAAAGCAAACAAAAAACTCAGCTCTCTCATTGGGGAGTGGCTATAGCTCAGTGGTTGAGAACCTGCTTCCCACATACGAGGTCCTGGGTTCAATATCCGGTACCTCCTAAAACAAACAAAGAGAGCCACATGCAAACCAGGAACACCCACCTTGGCAATTCCATGAGGAACAAATAAACTTCATTGTTTTGAAGCTATTACACACGTTGGAGTATATTGATTACATAGCCTAGCTTACCCTGACTAGAACCCTATGTAACACTTTCACTAGGGGGTCAGGAAAGGCACTCCAAGAAGTTGGTATTGGATATGAACAACGAACAAGAGGGGCCAACTGAGCAAAGAGAAGTCCTCTTGGCAGAGGGGAAAGCAAGAGTAAAGGGTCAGTAGTGGTTTGAATCGCATCCCCCCAAAAAAAATTCCTGTCCACCCAGGACCTCAGAATGTGACCTTATTTGGAAGTAGGGTCTTTGCAGATGAAATTATTTAAGACAAAGTTATATTGAATTAGGGTGGACCCTAAATCCAATGACTTGTGTCCTTATAAGAGAAAGGAGAGGGATATTCACACACACAGACACACATAGAAGGAAGACAGCCATGTGAAGAAGGAGGCAGAAACTGGAGAGATGCAGCTTCAAGCCAAGGAATGCCAAGGATTGCTGACACCTTGCCAGAGCTGGGAAGAATCAAGGAAGCCTTCTCCCCAACAGGCTTCAGAGGGAGTACAGAAGTATGAAACAGTACATTTGTGTTGTTTAAAGCCACCACATTTGTGGTGATTTGATATGGCAGCTCTAGGAAAATAATACAGGTTCTGATCCATAAAACATCATAACCTGTTAGAAGGACAAACAAACAAACAAAAAAGAAGCCAGTGTGGCTAGAACATAGTGAACAGGGCAAGAGTGGAGTTAGATAAGCTGGAAGAAGCAAGCAGGAGCCAGATCATTCTCAGCCATCACTTCTCCCAGGAAGCCATCCCAAGCCACCATGACCACCAGCTCAGTTTGGTGACCACCTCTGGGGCAGCCATAATAACCATGGTCTACATCTATCACTACACTTTCATCATCTCATAATTACCAATTTATGTGTTGGTTGCCCCTCCAGACAATGAGCTTTCCGAAAAAAATAATACATTCATTTTTTAATCACCTGAGTGCATGCCAACATGTATAGGTGGTCAGTAGACATTCCCTGTATAAATGGATGTGATAACAGGTGGCATTGCAGGGCTCCCTGTGACAATGCCTGAGACTAGAGGAACAGTAGTTGTATTAGGGAGCAAAGAAGGATTACAAGAGATAATCATCTCCATAAACATTGAAAGTTTACCTGAGTGATTTGACCTCTTTTTAAGAAGTCCTTCCCTCCTCCCACCTACCCCTCCGGCAGATTCTTTCTAAAGATGACCCATTTCCAGCTAAGATTGCTTCCAGATAACAGGTTGTCGGGAGCTTTCATTAAAAGGGAAGGTTTCCCCTCTATGAGAATGACTGGAAACAGTGACAAGACACTTCTTAAAGTTGGAGGCCCCCTGCCAATACAAGGACCCAGTTAGGAACCAAAACAAAGAACAGATAGATCAGAGGAATAAAAGTGTCCCACGGCCCTCCTCCTACTCACAACGCTAGTTTTTAGGAAGTTTTAAACTTGATGAACTAATTTCATTCTCCAGAATTTGAAAATGCCAGCCCTATCCCAAAAGTTCTTCCCAGAGAAGTGGGGATGTGATTTTATTCTCTCTAAAGATGTGAGGAGGTCAGTTTTTATTCTCAGCTCTCAGAGAGCCACTTGCCTCCATTATCTAACATTCACCTCCCCTTCCCTCACCCCATTCATCTTGAAAAACTCACCAAGCCTGCTGAAAACCAGTGTGGTGCAGCAGCTCCTCTCCCCCTATTGACTTGGGGGTGGGGTGGGTGTTGGAGGCTGCAACAGGGCCAGTGCAATTCAGATAATACTATCTCCCAGAGACCTTCACTCCTCCTGAGGACATGAGCACCCCTTGTTTCTGGGGCAACCATCCCTGCAAATTGCAGGCACTCACGTGTAGGGGTCAGTGCAACAGGCATCAGTTTGGATGAGATAGAGGAAAAGCAGATTCCCAATCACCTGTTTCAACATGGTCTTGATTGAGCATCTTCAGAAGTGTATCAGGAAGAGAGAAGAGGGCAGAATTTGACTGTCTTAGTTAACATGTTCTATGGTCATTGGTGGCTGAACCAAAATTTATAGAGCTGTTATGATTTATGTCCTTATAATCCGTGGGCAGGTAAGAAATGGAAGCGGAGCATTTGAGAAGGTTGTTAGAGGTAGTTTGCAATGGCTCTTAACTCAGAGTTCCAGTTTCTTGGTCTCATTCACTTCTTCTATCCTACTGCCTTATTTATTTTCTCCTTGCACTCAGTAGTCCAGAATGGGAGGTGACTAGTTATTCTTACCTCTCCTGAAATTTCTGAATGTTTGGGATGTTTTGTTGTTTGTTTTAATTAAAATGTGATTTCACTTTTCAGTTGCCCTAGCAAAATGTTATTTTCACTTCAAACATTTTTTTTTTTTTGCTGTTTTGTCAATACATTAAGGAAGTAAAGACATTAGTCCATGGTGATAGGACTACACACTATAGGAGGTAGTAGAAGTGGAGATAGACATTTCTTTTCCTCTGCCTTGAGCAGGTTGAGGTACCCTAGAGGAGAAAGAGGAGGAAGGGAAGGAGGGAGAAGAACAAGATGAAAAGAGCAAGGAAGAGAAGACATAAGAAAGAGAAGGGATGTGGAAAGTTGTAGTCAGGGAACATAAGCACAGGAGGGTCTGATATTTTAATGGAATGGTGCCTGTGCCCCACTGAGAATTAAATTTATAACACACTATACAGTGAGAACAGCTTTCCTCCATGTGGAAAGAGTGAATCAACATAAAACTCTCTGAAGACCTTGTTCCATCCCTCTTACTCTCTTCACTTGAGCAAGAAAGCCATCAGTTTTATACTGGTAGTTTGGAAAATTTCTAACCATCATTTGGGGCTTTTATACCCAGCTGAGTGCTCTCATTCTATACCAGGCTGAGTGCTTTCCACTGATAAAATCAATATTTTGTAACGTTTCCAGTGTTTTGATTTTCCTTCCAATATTTTAAACTTAAGACCCTCCAATCTTTTGACTCTCAGCCCCAAGTTCAAGGGTTTTTCTTTTCTAGGGAAACACTATGGAGGGTTTCCTCTGTGGCCACATGGTGGCAGGTGCTGGGGATATGGCCCCTGTCCAAGAAATACATACTGTTGGATTACCTTTTCCAAAAAAAAAATAAACAGAAGGCAGCCATAATGGACATTTTATCAGCTCTGTCTCTCTCCAGTTAACCAAGAATAAATAGGATAAAGAACAACAAAAGTGTTCTCTATTTCTCAATGTGTCACATCAATTTTATCCAAAATGCCATCACTGAACAACTCTCTACCTCTTTGTTTTACATATGGAAACACTGAAGCTAAAAGGTTATAGACTTTTTCTTTAAGATTTATTTAATTATTTATTTCTCCCTACCTTCTTGATGTTTTGCACTTGCTGTATCTGTTCATCATCCTTGTTTCTTTAGTAGGCACCAGAAGCCAAACCCAGGACTCCAATGTGGGAGGGAGGCACCTAATCACTTGAGCCACCTCCACTCCCTGCTTTGTTGTGTCTCTCATTATGCTTTTCCTCCCTGTGTGTCTTGTTGTGTCATCTTGTTGCATCAGCTCGCCGTGCCTGCCCATCATGTCAGCTTGCTGTCTTCTTTAGGAGGCACCAGGAACCTCCACTCCCTGATTTGTTGTGTTTCTCATTGTGTTTTCCTTCTTGTGTCTCTTGTTGCATCATCTTGTTGTGTCAGCTTGCCACACCTGCCTGTCACACCAGCTCACTGTCTTCTTTAGGAGGCACCGGGAACCAAACCAGGGACTTCCCATGTGGTAGGCAGGAGCTCAATCGCTTGAGCCACATCTGCTTCCCGGTTATAGACTTTTAGTGAGATAAAGAACACAGTTTTAAGTCTAATATTTAATCCACTAGAAAGGTTTTCAATATGTCAGACAGAAATCCAATTTCCCAAGAAAGCTGGCTTTATTTTCAAACCATTTGCTTTGAAATTCCTTTACAATAGCATCCATTTCTAATTAATCTTTACATCTTCACAGCAGAAAGCAGAGTCTAAGGCACAGTAGTCCTCTTATATGTTTGATGACAGCAAAAATAAAAATCAGTACATAAAATTACTAGCATCACAAAACTATGATAAATGTTATTTCTAATCAAACTAAGGGAATTGTAAGAAAGATTGCTTCTAGATCCCAACCTCAATAGTTTGGATGCTCCTCAAATCATTCTGAAATTTCACAGTAACTTATTACAATTTTGTCTTTAGTGAATCCTACTGAATCTAAAAATCATATTTTATCCTGAATTTTCTCTTGAAAAAAAAAAAAACACTGCCATCATCTTAGTACTCCCTATGCAGATGTAACCTAAGTAAGATGGTCCATCATTAGCGTGGATTTCGAATGTATCTTTCTTGGAACTATGGCTGGTCCTGGGAAGTGACCAGTATGCCTGCATGTGTCCTCTCTGCAGGGGAGGCCCTATGAAGACCTTGGAAAGAGTTCCTCAACACGCTAGGATCAGGATTAAAGAGAAAAAAAAAAAAAGGCAGAGGATGCAGTAAGGAGTGGAACACCCTGAGATGTTACCCAGGTTTGCTTTCCAAATGCAGCTCTCAGGATGTTTGCATGGGTTTTTAAGTCAACTTTATTGATACATATTCATAAAACATGCAATCCATCCAAAGTGTACAAAGTTTCATGAATTTGGGGGGAAGGCCTCTTTCTTAAGAGCCATGACAGCACCAGAGCACTCAGCAGCGACCTTGCTGTGACCTTCCTCCCCCAAATGGTGGTGGCTGAACACCTGATGAGGGATTCTGGGAAGGAGGAAGTGAGGCAGGGTTTCTTGAGCATTTTCTGAATGCCGCGCACTTTGCACTTGATGCTATCTATGCTATCAAGTTAGTAATCCCAACAGAATGAGGTATTCTTCCCAATTTCCAGCTGTACAAACTGAGGCTCAGAGAGGTAAAGTGACTTGCCCAAGGTCACATGGGTGATAACCAACCTGGAATTCAAACTCCAACTTGTTTAATTCCAACATGTGCATTCCATCTACCTCACTTGGCTTTGGCCTTCAGGCAACATTGGAGGAGGTAAGAACTACAAGGAATCCAAGAGATAAAGCCATCAGGAACTTTCCTTCTGGAAGCTGCCCCTTTACAGTCACCCTGATCAGAATTATCACTGATAGGAGTGGCTGTGGAGAGTTGGCACTGCTGGTCATTGCTGTGGGCAGAGATGTGGGACCTCCACGGACCCTGAGACCCCACTAGCCACTGGCCAGGGACTCCTCATTGCTCAGAGGCCTCCCATCACTCAGCACCCTGCAGGGGCATAAGGAGGTCAGCAGCCACACTCTACCTATTGCTGTCTAACTTCTGCAGAGAAGGTATAAAGTAGAGAAGTTAAGAATTTCTCCCCTAAGAATCCCAAAGCCAAGACCCAGAAGCCCTAGTTATAAGCTTATGCAAACTACAGAACCCCAAAATTAAACCTAACCCTCAAGTTCCTAGTTAGAGGGGGAAAAGTTAAAGTGATTTTCTGTTCATTTATCCTAAACTTTCTTATTTCAAGCTTCAAGGATTGCTTTCAGGAAAATAAAAAGTGAACAATTGGTCCATGTTTACTTTCTCCACTTTAGATCATATTTCTCCCTGACTCTATCTGTTCTGACCACAACATCGTGATCCTCTCAGTCTGGCCTCTTAGAAAACACCAAGACCACCCTTCCAGCTCATTCTCCAATCTCTTAATCATCCATCAGTTTGGTTGCACTGAATGTAGCAGAATTACATTATAGATTATATAACTCTAAGGCAACAGGAACCAGGTCTTACCTGGTGCCAGGACAATGACAGGTATCTAAGTGCTTTGGCCAGTGCTGTTATCTCTCTTGATAACATGGTTCTACTCTTAGAATCTTCTATGATCAGATGTGATTTGTAGACTCGCTTGCTAATGATGAAATGGCTCCCAAGTGTTAAACTTGGCAATATTAAAGCACTATATCAGAGATGATGCTTTCAGCTACAAGTGACAGAAAATCCCACTCAACCGGTTTATACGATAAGTAAATTGTATTAGATCACAAAATTGGAAGTCTATAGGTAGGTCCAGTATTACTCCTGACTTATTGTTATAGTTCCTTGTCTGTTTCCTTGTTATCTCGTGGCTCTGCCCTCTTCCCTGGTTTTCCTCCTCAATAAAGGAGTGAAATGGCTATACCCGTACCAGGTCTCACAAAGATCCAGAGGAAGCAGAGGGTAGCTCTTCCTGTACCTCTGTTTAATGGAAAGGAAACTTACCAGAAGTCTCTAGTAAACTTTCCTTGGATGTTTCTGGCTGCATTGGGTCATGGAACCATTCCTGAACAAATGCCCCTACCAGGTGATGCTATACATTGATTGGCTTAGGCCTGAGTTCACCAGCCAATCACCAGCAAGTGGCTTGGGATTATCATGATTGGCTTAGAGTGATGCGGGCTCAACCTTGGAGGTGGGATCAATGGGCCAAATAAGGACTGAAAGAGGTATGAATGCTGAAGGGAGGATCTCAGAGGGCACTACAGGCAAGGCACCCCGGAGAGCATTGGCTTTCTCAGCTTAGAGGCCTTCAGCTTGACACACGTTTGTGGTGCAGGAATCCAGCACATTCAAGCATAGGATGTCAGAATTGGAAGAGACTTCAGAGAAACGACCCCTGCCTATTGTAGGACTTCCACTTGCTAAATGTAGGATGAGTGTCTGTCCTTCCGTGAAGACAGGCTTTATGCTGTCTGAGGAAGCCTGGTCTATAAAAGGAGTTCTAGACTAATTCTGCCTGGTTTCTTGCCTCTGATTTCCCCCTCCTCCTCCTCTCATAGCCTATTCTCTAACCACCACCACCACCTCCCCAAACTCTGCTTGCCTTCACTTCCCAAGAACAATCATGACTTGGGTGGAAAGGCTTAATTCTTCAGATAAAGAGCCTAGTGTTTAGCATCACATCATCTCTCCATTTGTTTCTGTTTTTATAACCAGGCCTTTCCCCTGACCCTCCCTTCTGACTTCCTGTTGTGGTAAACTGTCTAAGACTCCACTTGCCCCAGGACTGTAGCTCTCTGCTTCTTCCTGTCTCAGGTACTGTGGCAATGGCCATTGTGCTAGTTTGAAGCTGTATGTACCACATAAAAGTTAAAGTTAATCCATTCCTGTAAGTGTGGACCCATTGTAAGTAGGATTTTTTGGTGAATAGAAACTTAATGTAAGATGTTACCCGCTTCATTCAGGGTGGGTCTTAATCCTCTTACTGGAGTCCTTTATAAGAGAATGAAAATCAGACAAAGAAAGCCAGGGAAGCCAGAAGCTGAAAGCAAGGAAACCCAGGAGAGAAGGGAGAGACCCAGGCAGACGCCACCATGTGCCTTGCCATGTGACAGAGGAGACCAGGATCTCCGGCAGCCAGTCTTTGGGGAGAAAGTGTCATCTGATGATACCCTGATCTGGACAGTTGTCTCAGCCTCAAAACTGTAAGCTTGTAAACTAATAAATTCCCACTGTTAAAAGCCAACCCATTTTATGGTATCTGCTTGAGCAGCTCTAGCACACAAGAAGAGCCATGAACCCTCTCTCAGAGGCTGAAAGCATATCTCCTGTTGACAACCTTCTTCCATGTCAGCTGCTTGTCTGCATATGCCTTTGGGTATCTCCTGCCCTGAATTCTCCACACTGCACTGGCCAATTATTGGGATACTTTGCCACCTCTTCTTGGACTCCCTGCTTCCAATTACTTGCCTTGGTGGAGAGTCCCTGTTTCCAGCCCCATTCCCCACCTCCACTTAGAAATCCCATGCTAGTCCCTAACAACCCTCTACCAGATCTATCACTCTATAAAGTGTATGCCCCATTCCTAAATACGATCAATCTATTCATTGGTAAATCTCTTTCTAAGACGTACCCTAGTTGGAAAGAGTGAAAACATCCTCCTAGTCAAGGAAAGGTTTTTGTAGAATCATAGAGCTCGGAAAGGACGTTGGATTGAATTATGTACCCCAACATAAACATGCTCTTAATCAGCATTCCTGTGGGAGTGAACGCATTGAAAATAGGACCTCTTGAAGATGTTCTTTTTAGTTAAGGTGTGGTCCAGCTGAGTGAGGGTAGTCTTAATCGATGATTACTGGAGGCCTTATAAAGAGAAGAAACTGGAAGCCAGAAGTTGTAGAAGGCCACAAGAAGAAGCTGGAAGTCAGCGGGAAGTCAGAAGAGCCAACGCAAGGGGAGAGAGATTGCGAAGTGATAGGAAGCAGATGTACTCGCCAAGGGATCGCAAGGATTGCGGCAAGTCAGTTCCAGAATGCTCCAGATGTCAGGGAGAAAGCAAGCCCTGCCCACACCTTGATTTTGGGCTTCTTCTACCCTCAAAACCGTGAGCCATAAATTCCCGTTTTAAGTCAAAACAATTTTGTGGTATTTGTGATAGCAGCTCTGACAAACTGAGACATTGGCTTAGTTCAACATATACACTCCTTTAGTACTTAGTTTTGTCACTCTATATTTTAACTGTTTTGTATATATCTCCTCTCCCTCTTATAATCTAGTGACTATAACTTCTCAGAGAACTGGGGCTCTACTTATGTACCCTCTATCGGGGAAAGAGTCTTGAGCAAGCTATTAAATGTTTGTAGACTGAATGAACCAGATGGACAGACTGAAGTCCAAGGTCTTCCAACTAGTTCATGGGAGAGCTGGGACCAGAACTCAGGTTTTATGATGCCTTTGGTTTTCTATATTACACAAGGAAAAAATATGTAATGTTGGCTTTAAAAGAGTTATATGTCTTTTATAATACCTTTCCTCAAAGCAGATTAGAGAACTTTTGCAGATGATTTCAACTTTCCCATTTGCATTCCAGTGGGGAGAAATTATTAAAGGAAAAAAAAAAGTATTTCCTAAAGGGTTCACTGAGGTTGAGAATAGCAAAGTCGCTTAGTCACGCAGCTACGTTCAGTTTCAGACTCCTCTCATTTGCCTTTCAGACCAATAGTTAAGTTTCCTGATTCCCACTCCAAGGCAAAGAAAATGCTGCCTGCTTTGTCAACAGCAAATAAAACACGGGTAACTACTTTGCAGTCAGTTCATGTATCCAGCTTTTAGCATCTATTATGAATCTATTATGAATCAAGCTATACTTGGCATATCTGTGAAAGAGTGTGTGAAGCTTTCTTGCAGAACAAAAAACAATAACACCCATATTCATGGATTGTGATATTCTGGGAAAGCCATATGTGACTAGTGTGTCTTCACAATATTTTATTCTGTTGATACATAAAAGGTTTGAAAATGTTGTTTTCTCGGCCTCTGATGTTCAAGGAGGCGAAAGAGCTAGCAGCCCTGGATTTTTTTCGTATTCCTGTGGAAGAGATTTATCTGAAACACTCATCTGACATAACATGCTAATTGTGTTTCCAGAGCAAGGACACACATCCTGCTGATTAAGGTCACAAACGGCATTGGTCCTTAACAGAAAGGGACTGCTAGTAAGTTAGAAGCCAAGCAGGGTCTTACAGTGTCCAGTTAGTGTATGTTTTTAATGCGTACACAGAATTATGTTTTTTTATCATATACCCCCCCTTTCTGCTTGTTCTTGCTGTGTTGATCTTTTTGCGCTCTTCTGTGTCTGCTTGCCTCCCCCCCGCCGCAGCGACCCGCCCAGTCAGTTCATCGTGCGGCGGCCTTGCCCACTCGCAGGCGGCCTGTCCCGCCTGTGGGGGCCTGTCCCGCCCGTGGTGGCTCACCCCGCCATGGTGGCTTGCCTTCTCAAGGCAGCCCGCCCGCTCAAGGAGGCCCCGGGAACCAAACCTGGGGCCTCCCACGTGGCAAACCGGCACCCCACCAACTGAGCCACAGCCGGCCCCTAAATGGCCTTCTCTTGCCTCTGACCTAGGTCTGCCAAGGATGGGTTGATAGCTGTGCCATAGAGAGAAGGAGGGGATATAGTTAATATTTTCTTTGTTAACACCTCATTTGGTTCCAGAAAGCATTTAAGGCAGCTTACATAGTCACGTATAGCATAACAAGAAGAAAAATAAAACAGGTAAAATAAGTGAGAAAAGTGAGGCCAAAGGCAAATGATGGCAGGATATAAAGTTTATACGGAATTCAAGACAAAAAGTCTTAAGTCAATGTTAGAAATTTTTGCTTAAGAAACATGCATCTGTAAGTCTTACTTTTGGAAAACCAAACATACACCAATCTATGTTTGTAAGCCAGACAAGTTATGAGGCTAATATTTACTTTTCAGTGTATTTTTCAGTTTACAAAGTAATTCATCAGTATGTTCCTTTCAATAGTAAAGCTTTTTTTTTTTAAAGATTTATTTTATTTTTTATTACATATCTCCCCTCCCCCCCATTGTGGCGATGCGCCAAGACCGGTCACTGCGCAGGCGCGGCTTTCCCTGCTTATGGGCGGCTTCTGCTTCCATTCACGGCCGGCTCTTGCTTCAGTTCGCGGGTGGCTGGCTGTGCTCCATTCGCGGGCGACCTGCCCTGCCCGTGGCGGCTTTGCCCTGTCCGTGGCAGCTTTTTGCCCTGCCCACGGCGGCTCTGGCCCGCCCATGGCGGCTTGCCCTTCT
>PVKH010016072.1:0-15848 GCA_004027955.1 Chaetophractus vellerosus
AAATAAATAAATCTTTAAAAAAGAAGAGCCAGAAATAGCAGCTGTGTACAGCAGGGAAAAACAGAGAGATTGAGAGGTGAGGAATTTTCTTGTTTGGGCGTTTTTCGTTTATTATTATTGAAATAATGAAAACGTTTTAATAATGACTGAAGTGATAAATGCACAACTATGTGATTATATCAAATACCACTGACCAAACACTTTGGATGAATTGTATGCTTTATCCATATAACTCAATAAAATTGATTTGTTTTTTTAAAAAAGATATAGGCTGACAGAAGGAATAAAAAAACATGGGACTATATGTCCTCTTCAAGAGACTCACCTCAGACTTAAGGATACAACAGGTGGTGATGAACATAGATGCAAAAATTCTCAACAAAATACTTGCAAATAGAATTCAACAGCATAGCATAATAATTATACACCATGACCATGTGAGATTTGTCCTGATACACAAAGGTGGCTCAGCATAAGAAAATCAATTAACATAATATACAACATTAACAAAATCGAAGGAAAACAACTACATGATCATCTTGCTTGATACAGAAAAGGCATTAGACAAAATCCAGCATCTTTTATTGATAAAAACACTTCAAATGATAGGATTGGAAGGAAAATTCCTCAGTATGATAAAGGGCATATATGAAAAACCCACAGCCAATATCATACTCAATGGGGAAAGGTAAAAGCTTTCCCTTTAAGATCAGGAACAAGACAAGGATTCCCACTGTCACCATTATAATTCAATATTGTGCTAGAAGTTCTAACTAGAGCAATGAGACAAGAAAAAAAAAAGGGAGCAGGTCTAGCTCAGTGGTTGAGTGCCTGCTTCCCATGTACAAGGTCCTGGGTTCAATCCCCAGTGCCCCCAAATAAATAAATAAATAAATAAATAAATAAATAAATAAATAAATAAATAAATAAAAGGCATCCAGATAGGAAAAGAGGAAGTGAACTTCTCACTATTTGCAGATGATGTGATCCTATATTTAGAAAAACCTAAAATGTCTACAGCAAAGCTACTTGAGGTAATTAAGTTCAGCAAACTTGCAGGGTACAAGATCAACATGCAAAAATCAGTAATTTTCTGTACACTAGTATCGAACAATCTCAGGAGGAAATCAGGAAAAAATTCTGTTTACAATAGCAACAAAAAGACTCAAATAACTAGGAATCAATTCGGGACTTGGGAATCATCCTGAATGGCACTGCAATGACAGATATATGCCATTATATATCTTCCCGTAGTCTGCAGAATTGTGTGGGAGAGTGCAAACTATGGTCCATGCTGAACGGCAATGCCCCACAATGCGTTTATCAATTGCAATGAATGTGCCACACTAATGAAGGATGTTGTTTATATGGGAGAGTGTGGGGGGGTATGGGGAGTGGGGCATATGAGAATCCCTATATTTTTTGTATAACATTTGTGTAATCTAAGTATCTTAAAAAAATTTTTTTAATTAAAAAAATGTTTGTTGAATAAATGAATAAAGCAACAAAATGTGTGAAAATATAAAGAATGAAATAAAATTTACCAAAAAAAAAAAAAACCCACAAAAAAATGGCATGGTATTGCCATAAAGATAAGACAAATTGACCAGTGGAATAAAACTCAGAGTTTAGAAACAAACCCTCACCTTTACAACCAACTGATTTTTGAAAAACCTACCAAGTCCATGTTAATGGGACAAAATTCTCTTTGACAAATGGTACTGGGAGAACTGGATATCCATAACCAAAAGAATGAAAGAGGACTCCTATCTTACTTCCTATACAAGAATCCACTCAAAATGAATCAAAGACCTAAATATAAAAGTGAGGACCATAAAACTACTAGAAGAAAATGTAGGGAAACATCTGCAAGATCTTCTGGTAGGTGATGGTTTCTTGGATCTTACATACCCAAAGCATGAGAAACATAAGAAAAAATAGATAAATGGGACCTCCTCAAAATTAAACAGTTCTGTACCTCTAGGGACTTGTCAAAAGGGTGAAAAGGCAGCTGATGCAACGGGAGAAAATAATTGGAAATCACGTATCCAATAAGGGCTTAATATCCATGATCTATAAAGAGATGCTACAACTCAACAATAAAAAGACAAACATCCCAATTAAAAAATGGGCAAGAGTGCTCGCTTCAGCAGCACACATACTAAAATTGGAATGATACAAAAACTTGTCCCTGTACAAGGATGACACACAAATTCATGACAGGTTCCGTATTTTTATTATGCTAAGTGAAGTAAGCCAGACACAAAAGGACAAATACTTCATGGTCTCATTAATATGAACTAAATACGAAGAATAAACACACGGAGTTAAAACCTACAGAATAGGTTAATTAGGAGATAAGAGGAGGGTTGAGAAGAACTACTGATGCTTAATAAATGTCAAAGTTTTAATTAACTTGACTGTAAAAGTGTGGAAATGAATAGAGTTAACGGTAATACATGACCGTAAGTACCAGCTGGTTTATAAATGGGATTGTGGCTGAAAAGGTTAGTCTAAGTATGTAAATGTCAACTAAAAGAAAGCTAGAGAATAATCTTATAAGGAATGAATAACACAGTGAACCCAGAAGTAGATTAGAATTGCGGTTAATGGTACACATGCAGGAGTGTCCTTCTGTGAGCTAGAGCAGATGTACATCACCATTGTAGGGTGATGGGAATGTGGAGAAGCATGGGAAAAATACAATTGATGTGACCTACGGACTGTGGTTAACAATAATACTGTAATATTCCTACATCAATGACAAAGATGTACTGTGTTGATAATGAGGGGGGTATGGCAAAAGTGTGCCAAATGTATACTATGGACCATGGTTGGTGGTAATAGTCTGATGATATTATCTCATAATCTGTAACAAATATTCCACCACGGTGTGGTACATTGGTGAAAGGGTTGTTGTATGGGAATTCTACACACGTGCATGATTCTAAGTTTAAAACCTCATAATAAAAATATATTTAAAAACAAAAAACAGGGTGGGTTGGGGGAAAAGTACACCAAATACAAGATATGGACTATAGTTAGTAGTGATATTTTGACGATGCTCTTGCAGAATTTGTCCAAATGTTTCAAACAATGCAAGGTGCTGGTGGAGGGGTGATGTATGGGACCCCTGTATGATGTTATGCACGTTTATTTTGTAAGCACACAACTTTTACTATACACTTACTGTTTACGTATGTTTATGTATGAATACATACTTCAATAAAAATATATTTTTAAAAATGGGCAAAAGACGTGAATAGAAGAAATACAAATTGCAAAAAAAAAACAAACATGAAAAAATGTTCAACATCACTAGCAATTAGGGAAAAGCAAATCAAAGCTACAATGACATACCATTTCACAGCTATTAGAATGGCCACTATTAAAAAGACAGAAAACTGTAAGTGTTGGAGAGGATGTGGAGAGAGAGGAACACTTATTCACTGTTGGTGGGAATGCAGAATGGTACACTCACTGTGGACCACTGTTTGGCAGCTCCTACGGAAGTTAAATGCAGATCTACCATGTGACCCAGCAATACCACTACTGTGACCCAGGAGGGCAGTGACACAAACAGACATCTGCATACCAATGTTCACAGCGGCACTGTTCACGATTGCCAAAAGATAGAAACAACCCAGGTGTCCATCAACTGACGAATGGATAAATAAATTGTGATGTATACACACGATGGAATATTACACAGATGTAAGAAGAAATGAAATCATGACACATGACAACATGGATGAACCTGGAGGACATTATGTTGAGTGCAAGCCAGACACAAAAGGACAAATATTGCAAGGTTGGACTACTATGAACTAAATATATTGTGTAAACTCATGGAGTTAATTACTAGAATATGAGTCACCTGAAAACAGATTGAGGTTAGGGAATGGAAAGCTGAGGGTTAACCTGTATAGAATTAGTAAAAAGGTTGTTTGTCAATATTTGGAAATGAAGAGAAAATGTGAAAGTACAACTTAGTGTTTGTAATTAGCAGTGCTACTACATGGGTATGACAGTGGTTAAAAGGCAAAGTATAAGGTCATATATATGGTCATGTATATTACAAGAAGGAAAGCTAAAAATTGTAACACGGGACTGTATAGCATAGTAAAACCTCATGGGAAATATGAATATGGGTAATACTGCATATATAACACAGTTTTTCTTTGAAACCAAACAAATGTATGTTAATGTTACAAGATGTTAACATCAGGGAAAAACAACAATAACATTATGCTAAGTGAAAAGTACCAAACACTCACACTACATATTGTATGATTCCATTTATATAAAATATAAATATAAATCAATTTATAAAGATGGAAATAGATTAGTGGTCATGTAGAGCTGGGGGAAGATAGAGGGATTGAGAGGTGACTGCTAAGGGGTGTGCAGTTTTTCTTTTTGGAATAATGACTCTGTTCTAAAATTTTTTGTGGTGAGAATGCACAACACTGTGATTATATTAAAAGCCACTGATTGTACACTTTGGACAGTTTGTATGCTTTGTGAGTATATCTCAACAAAACTACTTTTATTGTACACTTTGGACAGTTTGTATGCTTTGTGAGTATATCTCAACAAAACTACTTTTAAAAAACATTCAGGGGCCGGCTCGATAGCCCAGTGGATAGGACACCGGCATACCACATGGGAGGCCCCGGGTTCGGTTCCCAGGGACCTCTCCTAGCAGGCAGACCGCCTTGAGAACAGCAAGCCGCCATGGGCGGGCCAGAGCCGCCGTGGGCAGGGCAAAAAACTGCCACGGACAGGGCAAAAGCCACCACGGGCAGGGCAGGGAGCCCGCAAATGGAGCGCAGCCAGCTACCCGCGAACTGAGAGCCGGCTGTGAACGGAAGCAGAAGCCGCCCACAAGCGGGGAAAGCCGCGCCTGCACAGTGACCAGTCTCGGCGCGCCGCTGCAGCGGGGGGGGAAAGGGAGATATGTAATAAAATAAATAAATCTTTAAAAAAAAAAAAAAAAAAAACACATTCATGATGGACATGGGCTAAGGAGGGAATTAAAAACCTTATGGTGATAGAAGGCAGTACTGCCACCCACACAAATATTTATTTATTTATTTATTTATTTATTTATTTAATTTATTTATATAGATGCATTATTCCTGGACACAGCTCCTTTGAAAGCTTTCTATTAAAAAAACTAAATTTATACCCAGCAATCCACCTAAAAGGTTCTTTGTAGCCTTAGTCATTTTTACTATTTCAAGGCAAAGTTTCTAACAATTCAATATAGCAATCACTAGCATGAGAATCACTTGGAATGCATGTTAAAAATATACACTACCAGATATCTAATACAAAGAATCAGATTTTCTTGGGGTGGGACTCAATTCACATTTTCAAGAAGTACCCCAAGGTATTTTTATATACCCTAAGGTTTGAAAACTACTGCTCTAGGATCATTATTTCAGCTTGACTCACCACTGAGTAATGTTGTTTGAAGCAGTTCCCCCTTCTGTACACAACTAAGAAGACACAAGACATACAGGTTCACATGCAGAAACGAATCAGAAGTATCACTGACATTTTACATTCAGATAGAGAATTAAGTTCCTGTTTTATCTTATTTTCTATAGAGGAGCTTGCCACAAAACAAAGGTCCTAGAGGAGGTTCTAATTGTCCCACAGCTTCATTTGAAAAGAAAAATCTGCTACTTGGCAGAGCCATTTCTCCCATTTCCTCCTAACAACAGGACTCCAATTTTACAGTCTGGAAAGAAAACATTTCCCAGCCTGCTTTGCCCTGTGTGGCCCTATGACAAAATTCTGACCAACTCGACACAAGCATAAGGTGTAACTCCAGGTCAAGTCTCTCCAAGGGTCGAACAGAGAGGGTAAATAACAGAATCAGAAATCAAACTCTGCTGTCTATAATTCTAAACCCATGCTCTTCCCAGCTCTAAGGTACCTTCCTAAAATAATCAAATTCTCACTGTATTTTGTACAAGTTGTTTCAAGGGTACGAATTATAAAAATGCTTTAGGAGTCTTAGGTCAAAAGAAAATCTAATTTTTTTCTCATAGAGAATAAATAATATTCCAACATTTACTTCAAAGCTACCTCTTTCATAGTTTGAACACATTTTCTCATAAAATTAAGATTAATGATTAGAGACCCTGACCACTTCATAAAAGTCTACTTAATTCAAAATGCAGAACTCATTCAGGTTGATGAACACTGAAACTCAATGACCTCAATAAGACTCAATGAAGAATAGGCAGGAAGCAAATTCACAGTAAGGTTTACCTTTGGGAAGGAAAAGGGAAACTCAGAAGGGGTACACAAAGACCTTCGAGAGTGTATTTTAGGCTAATTGGATGGCTTCCTGCAGAGCTCTAAACACAAGAGTGTAATATTAAAAGGATTAAAGACTACTAGTCCACGTGCCCACCCCCAATAAAGACCCTACATGCAAAAATTACTGTACTCTTACCCTACGCATGGCTTCCTCCTCTTCTTGACGCTTTTCATAATGTGCAAAGTCATCAAAGATTGAGGTGGTATGCTTGAAAGTGGCAATTATTTTAAGCACTTGCTTAGCTTTTTCTAGGGGTACCTCTTGAGTGTCCCTTGAATTGGTAACAGGTTTGTTGTCATTATTTTCTAAACGAATATGCCGTAATTGGTTATTGGGAACATCTTTGACAAAGATCCATTTAACTTCAAATTTGCCCTTCCACTTATCCTGAGACCAGACACCAGCATATGCATTATAGTCCACAACAGACTTCATCTCAGCCACTCCACAAAAATGTCCACTACCATTCACACTGAAGAGTAAATAGAGTGGGCCTTTCCCATTCAGGGAACGGTAAGCTGCATCCAAACGCTTATTACCATGCTCAGTACTACACCAGATAGAGTACTTAATGGAACGATGTATGTCATCTTCAGAATAGCTTTTGATTATAAACACACGCCCGTTCTTCAGGTTCCAATCAAAGTCTTTGGGATTATAGTTGTTTATGGCCTTTAGCTTTTCCAGTACTGGATGCACTTCTACACTAGAAGGTGAAGCGCTGACAGGAACAACACCTAAACCAAAGTTTTCATTGCCCACTCCATTGTTCTGGTTGAAGCCTGCTCCCCTGTTTCGAGGAGCTACCCAGCGATTCTGCAGCTGTTGCTGTTGGGGCTGCACTTGGTGAGGCTGGGCCTGTGGCTGAGGTCCTTGTTGCTGCTGTGGTTGTGGTGGCTGAGGCTGCTGTTGAGGCAGTTGGCTTTGCACCAATGGTGGTGGTTGAATTAATGGCTGAGGCTGCTGGATTATAGTTTGAGGAGGCAGAACGGGTTGGGTTGGCGGAGCCTTTACCACTGACCCCTTTTCATCCCAAGTTCCAATATTCATATTGTGTTTTATAGGTGGTGGTGGCACAGCAGAACCCCCAATTCCCACATTGCCCTTGGGTTTAAGTTTCGGTTGAGGTTTAGCAGGCTTTCTGGCAATGGCAGCCCAGGAGGTTGGTTTAGGTGCCGCACTGCTCACTGGGGGCACACTATTGGTTGCAATGCTAGTCATACCGGTGCTGCTCAAAGCTGTACCTACAGTTTTCGTCACTGCAGCTGTCAGGTCACCACCAATTTTCAGTCCAGTCATGCCTTGCTCAATACTGCTAATGCCAGGCACCTTACTCAACGTATCACTGCCAAATCCAGCCTGTCCATCAGTAATAGCTCTCCCAAGAGAACTAGGTGGATAGCCATAACTGCTACTGTAAGCAGAACTTTGTGTTGATTGTCCCTGAGATCCACTTGTCCCCCATGTAGAGAAATCAGCATTTCCAGGAAAAAAGTTAAATCCATGTTGACCAAGAAATGGAGGGGTATTTCCTAATGCCCCAGGTTGACTAAACACACCATCTGGTATATAATGATGTTCTCCATTACTCATTTGTCCGTAAGTTGTCAGATATGGCATAGGTTGGTCTCCAGCCGTGGACCAGGCTGCTTCCCCAAGAGAATATGGAAATCCAATGGATGGAGCATAGTAACTAGGCATGTATGGATCTGACATTGGTGGATAGCTATTACTCTGGAAAACAAAAGAAGGCAATCAGTAGCGAAATGTCCTCTTAAGAGCAGAAAAATAAACACCTGAAAGATTAAAAGCAAACAGTTTTAAATACATGTTCTAGACAATCTGTTCTAGACAAACTGAAGTAAAATTTCTAATCCAATCTTATCAAAATAAAAATAAGCTGATGAGTGTTCATATTTGACAATATTTGTTACAAAATTACTTGCAGGGATTTGGGGGAAAAATAGGGTGAGGATAATGTTTGTTTTAAAAGCTCCTCTGTACAACTTAAAAATAATGCAATTTCTACAAAAAGCTGATTTATAAACTTCAGAGGCACAAATTTACACTCAGCTGTATTGTAAGCAATTGATGCATTCAGAAACTTACAGGTAAGAATTTTTTAAAACCCGGAGACACCAAATAGAGGAATTATTAAATTACAATTTATGACAGAATCCAGTTCATCATTTAAATATTATGCTGTCATACAACAAAAATGGGGTAATGCTCACATTCTGAGAAGAAAAATAGATTCAAGATAACAACTACAGCATAATCCCAATTTATTTCTTGCTTTGTTTTGCTGTGTTCATTTCAGGGAAAAAAAAGTAAAGAAAAGAAAATCCATAGTGTGGTTTCCTAACAGTGGAATATCAGGTGTCTTTTTCTTCTTTGCATTCACCTCTATTTTCCAAATTTTATACAGTAAATGTATCTTCCTGTCCAGATTTTTTTTTAATTTAGAAATAGTAAGCTCGTGTATCGTTTTTTATCAGAATCACTGACATAAGACCAACTTTAGCCCTGAATAACATTAAAAGGTCATGCATTTAGTAATTTGCCAAAAATCAAGGCACCAAATTCTATTTTCAATAAAACAACTCAAATTTGTTACTAACCAATTTAAAAAATATTTTAAGGATTTCCTTTGAAAGTGGGTTTCTTAAAGACAAGTAAGTACCTGTAAATAGATTTTCAATCTTCGATTCAGGCATGATCTTAAAGCCTTAGACAAAACTTCAAAATTGTAATTAAGCAAGGTGAAAATTATAGCTAATGTCCAGTCAGGACAACTAGCATTCCCTTGCAAAGGCTAATATAATTTTACAGGCTTATGCTTATTATTCACCTAATTTATATAGACATTCTTATTTTAAGTACCCCTGAAGCAAAGTTTTCAACCCATTTTCCCGCTTAACACTCTTGGGACTATCTTGCAGCTGCTTTCCCACTCCAGAAAGTATGACATTAGAAATGTGCAATAACATTATAAATACTATCAGGATTTCATTCTAAATTATTTTTTAAAAAGGCTTATCATTGAAAACAGATGTTTTATTACTATTAAACCACCTGTGACACACCTCATACCTGTTACAATTGTCCATTGTCTATGAGAAAGCTAATTTTAACATTATGTCTTTTACCATGTTTCTATGATATAACTAAACTAAAAATAGTTTGAGAATCAAATAAAGGTTGCTTTTTGAATTAATTATTCTGAGTTAAAAATCTAGAAAGCTGACATTGTTTTACTGGGCATTTCCAGTAAAGCTTGGACTTAACAGAGAACAAATAATTCTGTGACTTACTACTGTTTAAAGAAAAAAAAGTCCAAAATGAGTTTTCAATACATGCGATATGAATTTTATTGTATTCACAATTGAAATTTGCTGTGTTGAACACATACTATATTTGAAAAATATTTTTTATATGTTCACAATATTAGTATGAAGGGAATTGGGAGTATCTTTGGAACAACCACAATAGTGCCACCAATTTCAGGGAGACCAACATTAGAAATATTTATTTCTGATATATTTAAATATGAACAAAGAGAAACCCAAGGGAAACATTAACAGTGGTTTTCAAAGAAAAAATACTCGAGAAGCTAATAGTAAGAGTGACTTCAGTAGCCATAAAGATGATATACACATGCATGTGTACATATGTGTATAATTTGATCACCAGATAAAACTATTCCTATGTCAAAGTACTCATAGTGACTAATTTCCATTTACTGATGATGGACTTACTTTCACCTTTTTCTGCAAACCTGATTATAATGATAAATGTAAACAATATAACAGTTTACTTCCAAATAGTCTCTTTAAAATGTCTATTCATAATTCAAATATTACTAAGCGAAATATTTACTATTTTCTTTAAATATATGCTATTACCTTTAAACAAAGTGATGTACAATGATATTTTCCCTATACTCAAGAAACAAATTGGAAGGTTAAAAAAAAAAAGCAGTAAAATACAAATATGAATACCGATACAATCATCAAAGGACATTATTAAACGTACTTGTCAGAGTAAATCCACAGACCCTTTACCCACAGCATAAATTCAGAAACACAACCTGAGAGGCCCTCTAACATATACATGGTTTAATTTCAAACCTAGTCCAGACTTTAAGAGTATAAAATCAAGACGTGATGTGGGAGTAGTCTTAAGAACGTGGACTCAATTCTGTACTTTTTCACCTTTATTTTTTTCATTTGAACACTAAAATATAAAACAGATTGAAAGTTATTCCTTAGAATTTCTGAATCATTTATAATTATCATTTCTTAGCCTTGCGATGTAGGTCAATTACTTTTCTGTTATCGCAAAGAAAATTTTAAGAAGTAAAAGTTCATGACTACTTCTCTGAGTTGTCTTAGTACAACTCAATTATAATTGATAATCTTTCACTTATAACTTAATACACATTTTTACTTCATAAATAGCCATCAAATTTCCAAGAGCATTGTACAATGTTTTAAAAGGTCAATGAAAATGGTTAGGCATTATTCACAAATAACAGCACTTCTGAATAGAGAAAAATGAAAACTTTTCCATTAAGAAACTAAGGTACTAAAAGTTCCTCAACTGACTTCTGAATTAACAACAAAAAGTTAAGTGTTAGTAATTAGTTTTAATGTTCATAAGTATTTTCTTCTAATCATTTAAAAATTTCATGGTACACTGTAACAGTATCACCTGTACATATCTAGCCATAAGGAGATAATAATAATAAGAAAAAAAAGGTGTTATAATGTAGTAATACCCAAGTAACGTGACTATTTCATTGACCTTAAATCTTCCTAATTCTATGAAATAAACGAATCCATTCATTTAACATATAATGATTGCCTTCTATCTGCCAGATATTGTGCCAGTATCAGGACAAAAATATGAAGAACACGGTCATATATAACATACATGAGTGTGCATGAGAAAACATATGCATAAGTATTAGACCATGAAAGAAAATATCTTTTTCAGAAAATATAATTTCTCAGAATAAGTTAGAGGGGGAAAGCTGACAAAAGACAGGGTAGAGAGAACAGAGCCATTTTAAGGACCTTAATCTTACAGAATCAACACCTTTTTAGTCATGTGGGGACTTCATCCAGTTCCAACCACAGTGCGACCCATCCTTCCTTGACCTCAGTAGAATAGCCAGAGACGTTTATGTCTTGTCAGGCAGGGACTACTGCCTTAACCAGCAGAAAATAACTACAGAAGAATACCACTGCCCCTCAACACCCCCTTAAGAATAAGGGTGTGAATTCTCTGCAGGGGGAGTTGAGGCAGGCTAGTACAGGGAAAGAAGATGAGCCACAACATGGCTGACAGAAAACATGGCCGTGAGACCCCTCCCAAGACCTCGACCTAGAGGTCCCAGCTGGGCTCTCAGTTGGGAATATCTGAGGGGAGGCCCCAGATATTCCAAACAGGCCTCACCATTGGTGGGGTAACCAATTACAGCTGGGGCCCCTGCCCTTAGCATTAGCAAGGGGAGGAATATTAAATAGTTTAAAAGGTGAGCACACAGTTAGCTCTCTCTTTGCCTGAAGGACCAAATAGGTAGTTCTCTCCCATTTCTGGGCAAGCTCTGTTCTTTTCCCCCATTTCCCAATTCTTTTTAAATGCATCCACAACAGGAAGTTGTGGTTAATTATTTAACATAACAATGACACAATCAGAGTTTTAAGAAGACTCCTGAGAGGCAAAACAGATAGGAAATCTTTGCAACAGGCAGATAATGAAAACCTGAACTAAAGGCAATGACAGCAGACAGAAAATAACAAAATTTAAAATTCAAACTGTTATTGTATTTTCTTATTTCATTAAAACTCTTTTCTGATGTGACTGGGAATTATTTCCCCATATACACAAGACAAGCTTGAGCTTCACTTCTCCCATTTTTTCTTCAAATTTATATGTACAAAATACATAGCAACTAAAACAGCACCAATTAAAATCTGAATTTTACAATCAACTTCATATTATTCTGAAGAACTATAGAGGAAACCCAATTTTAAGACCTGAAGGACCGACACTTACTTTTTTTTCTTCAGGAGGTATTGAACCTAGGATCTCGTACACGGGAAGCAGGTGCTCAACCACTGAGCTACATCCACTCCCCTACATTTACTTTTTTAATTACTGTAAAATATGCTGTCACAGACGTAGAAAGGCCAAGACACTTTTAAAGTATCCCTGCACTTGATGTGTATTAGTTCCAAAGCACACAAGACAATTTAAATCATTAGCAAAAACATTAAATGCCTTTCCCTTTAAAAGACTCATTTTTCTTTACAGTTTTAAAATCAAAGAGATTTAATTTTAAAGACATATTGTATATATAGGTGAAAATTTTAATTAAAAAGGAACTTAAATACTTGCACAACTTTAAATCTGCATATAATTACTTGAGATATTTCACCCAAAAAACCCACCAGTTTACTGCAGCAATGGCAAGAGAAAGGTAGACTATAGACTAACTGAAATCAAACTTTAAAACTCCTCTCTAAATATATTGCATAAGTATATTGAACCTCACAGTAAACAAATATTTTATAGGTATTTCTGCTCCAATACAAGGCATCTTCTTTGATGCAATTTAAAATATCATTTGGGCTCACTAAGGTAAATGTCATTATATTCTTTAAAAAACAATAGTTTTCCAAAACTTAAGTTTTTTATGAAAAAATCTTATGCAGAATTCTGAAATATAAGAACAGATAAAACAGAGAACATGGGTCTGGTTCCAGAACAGGAGTGTCCGGGTATCCTCTCCTGGCCTCCCCTGGGCAGCCCCTGAAACATGCAGAATGTCAAAAACCAACCTTCTAAGCCCTTGTGGCAAATAATAATTATTAAACTATCTGTGACCAAGTAAAACAGGAGGATTCTTTCAGGAAGCCAATTCCCAAATTGTATTTTATGGTCAACTAAAATTCCCTGAAAACAAATAAACTGGAGGCGCTTCATGCTATATACCCCTCTTAAAAATTCACTTTACAATATATACATATAAACCCTGAAACCAAGTAGTAAAGAAACCAGTTCAATTATTTAGCCCAAATAAATTTCCCAAACCTATCTGATCATGGAATCCTTTTGAGAAGAAACATCTACTCACAATATCAGAATTCCTCAAAAAAGTTGAGAAACTCTACCATATGGGATATTAACTGAGAATAATGTAAGTATCAGCCTAAATTAAAGTATATTTCTATTAAAACTTGATTTACACTTTACTACAAATGAATTTCCCACAATATATTTTGTGGGAATTTTCCAGCAATATATTTTCTCACAACCTTTAAATAGAAAAGTAAATTAGTTATCAAGATCATAGTTTGATTATATAAGTATCAAATGAATTTTCTCATTTTAAGAGTAACCAGATCTTTACAGATTATACCAGCATTTTTATTTTTCTCATTTATTCATTACTTTCCAGTATATTCTAGGCATGTAATTTAGCAGATAGAACGTGGTGATTAAAGAGAAATGACCAAGGGGTAGATCAGGTTGTACATAACCATGGCTCTGCACAATCCTAAAACTATTCCAACAATTTACAAATTGGGAACTCCTTTTTCTTCAAATATTCTCTATAATTATACTGTTACGTTCTGTAATAATGTAATATTTGGTGTTCCATGTTCTTTCATAGTTTTAAAAAATCTAGAGGCTAAAATTTCAAGGTACATTTTTATGTCATTTGTTTAACAAAACGACAGCATTTTCAGAAGTTCTCTCTAAAGAAACTGACTAATGACATATATTAACAGAAATAGACTGCATAGATATTAAAGAATAGCATTGTTTTTCAATGATTATATCTAAAGTATTCCTGTACACAAGATTATGTAATTGTGAAAAATCCAAACCCAAGAGCCTTAAAAAACCAGTTCTTCAGTTTAACAAAAATTTTCCACAGCTACAATATAGAAACAAGTATGCACATAGTCTTTAATTTTATTCCCTAAAGTTTCCAAATTATATTAAAACTGTCAATAATTCTCATTGAAATTCAAATCGGAATGCCTTATAAAATTTAACCAAAATTTTCAAGCACAAACTGTTTTTTTCTCCCCATAAATTTCTGGGAAATTAAAACTAATTTGCCTTAGCTATGAAGCTATGGAAGTGACATTAATTTTTTCAACATTCCAGAAGAATCAATCTAACTATAATATATGCATATAATGTTCCCCTTCAGATCATTTTATATTTCAGAATCTAGCTTTCATTTATTCTAAAGGAGAACTCTCTTTTGCCATAAACCTGCAACTGCTATTCACTACTAGGCAGCCACACTAGATCTTAACTCATGTTATGGGTTAGTCTCATTCAACTAAAAATATCTATTTGAAAAATCAGTTAATTCTAATAAAAGTTTAATCTCCTTAAATATGAGACTGTCAGAAGACTTACCTGATTTGTCTGGCTACTTAAGTATGGCTCAAAATCATCATCATTTACAGCATCTTTTTGATGAATCGAACCATTTTGTACTGAAACTAAAAAACATGCTTGAATTAGATATGCTGTAATTAATCCTTATGAAACCAACACTATAATCTAAAGTTTTCAATATTTTTCAGACGAACTTAGAAAAAGTTATCCTGAATTATTTTCATATTTTCACTTGACATATTTTGGATACAAATTTATATGCCAAAAAAACTCATAAATCTTGTTATACATAAGCCAAAGATTATAAACAAACTATATGTACACTTACCATTACCAAAAACATAAAACAAATATCCCAACTTCCCAACACTGCAATAAGTATGTAAACAGTTACATGAAAACACCAGAAAGGGTTCTCTAATGCTACATTTGAACCTATAATGCTTTCAAGTAGTTCTGTAGAGAGAGATTTCTGAATATTCTCTACCTTTGTTTAAGCCGCTTCAGAATATTACCTAGACCAATCATGGTAAAGAATGCAAGGACTCTTTTTTCTGCCCTTTTTTTTTTTTTTTCTGGTAACTAAAGTTACGAAAAGTAAAATAAATGTCTACAGTTCAAATAGCTAAAATTCACTTGAAACAGTATCACAATGAATAAATATAATTATGAAAAATCTAATAAAAATGGGCCTAGTTTTAAACCAAAAAATACGAACACTTTCACATTAAACTACAAATAAAATTAAGACACCAAAAATAACCATAATTACTCTTGCAATACATGGGAAAACCAGACAGAGAATAATTAATAATGCCACATTTGTTCAGAAGGCCATTTCCATAAATGTTCCATAAAGCTATTCTCTGGATGCTGTTATCTCAGGGTGCCTTTGGCACAGACTCCAGAAGTAGAAAGGTTCTGGGTTTGAATCCCAAGTCCACCACTCAGGAGCTGGATGATGTCCAATAAGTAACTTAACCTCTCTAACCCTCTACTGAATTGTTCAAGGAGGTTATTAATAATACCTACCTCATCTCACATGAGAACTTAATGACACTGCTCAAAAATCTTGGATATG
>PVKH010016073.1:0-15886 GCA_004027955.1 Chaetophractus vellerosus
GAAGGAATCCTACCTCAAGACTTCCACTTGCTGGCCGTCCCTCAGCTTATCAGTGGGTACCTCATCCTTATCATTTCTGTCTCAGGGTAAATGTCAACATGGGGTAGTGGTTTAACAGCAGAGTCTCTGAAATCCTGGCTTTGACATTTCTGAGCAGCATGATCTTGGACAGGTTATTTAACTTCTCGGTATATCAGTTTTCCCATTTGTAAAGTGGGGGAAACAATAGCACCTACTTTATAGGGCAACTAGGAGATTAAAAGGGATAAAAATATGTAAAGCTCTTAGAATAGTGAGTTGCTTCAAAAGTGTTCGCTATAATTATTGTTGTTTCTAATATCATTACCTTCTGAGAGGCCTTCAGAGACCACATGGCTAAACCGTTCTCCACCTCTGTCCTTTCTGTTCTCTTCATAGCTCTTGTCACAATCTAAAGTTATCCTTTTATTTCCTTAGCTCCAGAGGTCTGTCCAGTTCCCACTTGAATGCAAGTTCTACATGAACTCAGGCCTGGTCTCATTTATTCCTGTATCTCAGTACCTTAAACAGTGCCTAGTACGTAATAGGTGCTCAATAAATGTCTGTTAGTTGAATAACTTTGGAAAACCTGAACACATCAGGGAGAAGAATGAATGTTTGAACAGTGTGTGTGTCTGTGTGTGTATCACAAATATTGATCTAGAAAATGCTATGTGCCAGACACTGTCCTGGGGCTGGGGAAGGTACCTCTTCACTCACAAGAGTGCCCTGGGCCAGAAATGCCTGCATAACATTATTTCAAGACAAGGAGGGTAAAATCACAAGCACTTTGCAATCATGATGAAAGGCATTTTCCCTAAGAAAGGGGACAAAAGACAGAAAGACAACATCTATTTTCACTTTCTTTTATTTAGCATTCTGTGAGATTTTAAAGGGCTTTCAAGACTCTGGTCATACTGTAAGTCCAAATTGCACAGTGATTTGGTTGTTTGTCATTTCGTAAGCTCCAGCCACAGCACAGCCTCCCAACTGTTGCTATCCAGGAATTATGGAAGTATCATAGGGAAGGCTGCTCCACTGATTTCTTGCAGACAGCAAGTCAATTGATCTTGGCATTGAGGCTGGGGGGCAATTTATCTACAGACTTAATCCCATTAGCCATTCATCCCATTTGCCATTTCTTGACCTGGAAACGCCCTGAAACCTCCAACTTCAATCTTCTACTTCATCCTAAAGTAAAACAGGGAGCATTTCTAGTTTCTTTTCTAGATGTAGTCTTCCTGAAATCACATTATATACACCAAACCAAGGTGTGTGCATGTCTGTATTTGTTATATGTCCCTATATTTTCCCAATATTATGCTTCTAGTCTCTTACTTCCAAATAACTGTCCATATTTCCACCAAAGTTAGCTTTGAAAAATTCTAACACTATTCTTTATTCCTGTGACATAAAATCTTCTGTGGCTCCCACTGCCTAGGATATCTTTCATCCATTCTCCATAATGCAGTCTATTTGTATCATATTGGCCTCTTGCGAGTTTCTTGATTACAGCCCTTTTCATATCTTTTGGCCTTTGAACATACTGATACCTCTACCTGGATGTCTTTATCTCTCAGCAGAATACAGTCTACAGAATTCCATAATTATGTCTACTTTTCTGCTTTCTAGCCCCAGTGCTGAGAATGAGAATGGCATATAAATATGTGTCAAATGAGTGAATACTCTACTAGGCAATGTATGTAAATGTCACCTGTTTATGAAGCCATTCCAGACATGACAGCAGTCTGTCCTTCTGTATGTCAAGATTATTTAGAGCAGCAGAACCAACAGGATATGTGTGCATGTGTGTGTATACACATATGTATAAAGAGATTTATTACAGGGAATTGGCTGGTGTGATTGTGGGAGCTGGCTGGTCTGGATTTGTAGGGCAGGCCGCTGGAAATTCTCATGAGAGCAATGTTGAATTCTTGAGTCTTTAGGCTGGAAACTCAGGAGGAAGTGGAGAATAAAGTCTTTTTTAAAAAATTCATTCTAGTAACATATATGCAGCCTAAAATTTCCCCTTTTAACAACATTCAAATATATAATTAGTGCTGTTAATTACATCCACACTGTAGTGTGACCATTACCACCATCCATTATCAAAACTTTTCCATCACCCCAAACAGAAACCCTGTACCATTTAAGCATTAATTCCTTATTTTCAATCCCCACCCCATCCCTGGTAACTTATATTCTAGATTCTGCCTCTATGAGTGTGCTTATTCTAACTATCAGTGACATTGTGCAATATTTGTTCTTCTGCTTCTGGCTTATTTCACTCAAAATTATTTCTTCAAGGTCCATCCATGTATCAGAACTTCATTCCTCTTTAAGGCTGAATAATATCCCATTGTGTGTATATGGCACATTTTGTATATCCATTCATCAGTTAATGAACACTTGAGTTGCTTCCATCTTTTGGCAAATGTGAATAACGAAACTATGAAACTATGAATATTGGTGTGCAAATATCTGAGTCCCTGCTATCAATTCTTCTGGATATATACCTAGAAGTGGGATTTCCAAGTCCCTGCTTTCAATTCTTGTGGGTATACACCTAGAAGTGGGTATATACCTGGAAGTGGGATTGCTGGGTCATATGTCTACTCTTAACTTTCTGAGGAACTGTCAAACTGTCTTCCATAGGGGCTGCACTATTTTACATTCCCATCAACAATAATAATTGAGTGTTCTTTTTTCTCCATATCCTCTCCAGCACTGTAATTTTCCCTTTTTTCAATAGTAGCCATTATGATGAGTGTGAAATAGTACCTCATGGTGGTTTTGATTTGCATTATCCTAATGGTTAATGATATTGAGTCTATTTCAGGTATTTTATGACCATTTGTATATCTTCTTTGGAGAAATGTCTATTTGAGTCTTCTGCCCATTTTTTAATTTGGTTGTTTGTCTTTTTATTGCTGAGTTGTAGGATTTCTTAATATATTCTGGACAGTAAACTTTTATTGGCTATGTGGTTTCTAAATATTTTCTCACATTGTGTAGGTTCTTGGTTTACTTTCATGATAAAGTCTTTTAATGCACAAAAGTTTTTAATTTTGATGAGATCCTATTTATCTGTTTTTAATTTTGTTGCTTGTGATTTGGATATAAAGTCTAAAAAAGCATTGCCTAACAAAAAGTTCCTGAAGATGCTTCCCTATGTTTACTTCTAGGAGTTTTATAGTTCTCTCTTTTATATTTAGGTCTTTGATGAATTTTGAGTTGATTTTTGTATATGGTGTGAGGTAAGGGTCCATCTTCAATCTTTTGCATATGGACATCCAGTTTGCCCAGAACCACTTGTTGAAGAAACTGTTCTTTCCCAGTTGAGTGGTCTTCTCCCCCTTGTTAAAAATCTGTTGGCCATAAATGTGAGGGGTGATTTCTGAAGTCTCAGTTGGATTCCATTGGTCTATATGTCTGTCCTTGTGCTAGTTCCATGCTGTTTTGATTACTGTGGCTTTGTAATAAGTTTGAAGATTGGGAAGTGTGAGTCCTTCAACTTTGTTCATCTTTTTTCCAGATGGCTTGGCTTATTTGGGGGCCCTTACCCCTCCATATAAATTTGATGATTAGCTTTACCATTTTTGCAATGAAGGCCATTGGAATTTTTATTGGGATTGCATTGAATCTGTACATCGATTTACATAGAATTGACATCTTAGAGATATTTAGTCTTCCAATCCATGAACATGGGATGTCCTCCCATTTATTTTAGGTTTTTGATATCATTTAGCAATGTTTTGTAGTTTTCTGTGTACCAGTTCTTTACATCCTTGGTTAGATTTATTCCTAGATATTTGATTCCTTTGGTTGCAATTGTAAATGGAATTTTTTCTTGATTTCTTTTTACAATTGCTCATTACTGGTGTATAGAAACACTATTGATTTTGGGGTGTTGATACACCCTGCCACTTTGCTGAATTCTTTTATTTGTTCTAGTAGCTTTCTTGTGGATTGTTTTTTTAAGGGTTTTTGGTATATAGGATCATGTCATCTGCACATAGAGAATGTTTTATTACTTTCTTTCCAATTTGGATGCCTTTTATTTGTTCTTCTTGACAAACTGCTCAAGCTAGAACTTCCAATACAATGCTGAATAGCAGTGGTGATAGTGGACATCCTTTTCTTGTTCCTGATCTTAGAGGGAACACTTTCGGTCTTTTGCCATTGAATATGATATTAGCTGTGGGTTTTTCATATGTGCCTTTTATCATATTGAGGCTGTTTCCTTCTATTCCTGGTTTACTAAGTGTTTTTAATCAAGCAGGGGTGCTGTATTTTGCCAAATGCCTTTTCTGCAAAAAATTGAGATGTTCATGTTTTTTATTTCCTTCAATCTGTTAATGTGATGCAAAATATTAATTGATTGTCTTAGGCTGACCCACCTTTGCATACCTGGGATAAATCCCACTTGATCATGGTGTATAATTTATTTAACATACTATTGGATTTAATTTACTAGTAGTTTTTGGAGACTTTTACATCTATATTCATAAGTGATATTGGTCTATAATTTATTTTCTTTTGGTATCTTTATCAGTCTTTGGTATAAAGGTGTTGTTGGCCTTGTAGAATGAATTAGGGAGTGATCCTTCCTCTTCAATTTTTCTTTCCATTATTGAAAGTGGTATATTGAAGTCTCTTACTATTAACGTAGAAACGTCTATTTCTCCCTTCAAATCTGTCAATATTTGCTTCATATAGCTTGGGACTCTGCTGTTAGTTGCATATATATTTATAATTGGTACATCTTTTTATTGATTTGACCCCTTTATCTGTATATGATCACCATCTATGTACCTCATAACTGTTTTTTACTTAAAAACCTATTTTATCTGACATTAGGATAGAAGCCCCACTTCTCTTTTGGTTACTATTTGCATGGTATATATTGTTTCTATAGTTTCACTTTCAACTGACTTGTATCTTTGAATTTAAGATGAGTCTCTTGTGGACAGCATATAGTTGTGTCATGCTTTTTTGTCCATTCTGCCAATCTCTGCCTTTTGACTAGAAAGTTTAATCCATTTACATTCAAGTCACTACTGATAATGCGGGACTTTTTTCTGCCATTTTGCTCAATAGTTTTTGTGTTATACCATGTTTGCTCCTCAATTCTTCCATTAATGCCTATTTTCATATTTATTTGATTTTTTGGTATTGTACCATATTGAGTCCCTTTCTTTCTGGACATACTTTCCATAAAATTTCTTTGGGGTTGCTATGAGATTAAAATTTAACATCCTAAATATAACAATCACATTTGAGTTGATATCAGTTTGACTTCAATAGCATACCTGTACACTGTTCCTATACCACTCCATCCCCCCAACGTTTTTTGTAATTTTTCAATATATCTTTGTACATTGTATTTACAAATTTATCATATTTTTATGCATTTGCATTTTAGCATGCATAAGAAGTAGGAAGAAGAGTTACATACCAAAAAATACAATACAATAAAATGGTACTGACATTTATAATTACCCAGACCTTTACTGTTGGTCTTTATTTCTTTATGCTGCTTTGAACCATTGTTTGGTGCCCTTTCCTTTTGGTGTAAAGAACTCCCTTTATCATTGCTTGTAGGGCAGGTCTAGTGGTAATGAACTCCCTCAGCTTTTCTTTATCAGGGGATGTCTTAGTAGCTCCTTCATTTTTGAAAGAAAGTCTTATCAGATATAAAATTACTGGTTGGCAATTGTTTTCTCTCAGCATTTTAAGTATTTCAATCCACTGCCTTCTTGCCTCCATGGTTTCTGATGAGAAATCAGCACATAATTTAATTGGTACTCCCTTGTACATAACACATTGCTTTTCTCTTGCAGCTTTCAGAACTCTCTCTTTTGTATTCAACTGTTTGACCAATATGTGTTGATGTATATTTCTCTTCAAATTTATCCTCTTAGAAGTCCTCTGGGCTTATTGGAAGCACATATTCACATCTTTTGCTAAGTTTGGGAAGTTTTCTGTCATTATTTCCTTGAAATAATTCCTACTGCCTCTTTCTCTTTTTTTTTCCCTTCTGTGACTTCCATAATGCATATATTGGTATGTTTGATGGTTTCTCAGAGTTCTCTTAGTCTATTTTTGTTTTTTATAATTCTTTTCATTTCAGTTCCTTAGCCTTACTCATTTCAGTTGTCTTGTCTTTGAAATCACTGATACTTTCTTCTGTGAGCATGAATCTGCTGTTGAAACCCTCCTAGGAATTTTTCATTTCAGTTACTGTGGTTTTCAACTCTAGTAGTTCTGTTTGTTCCCTTTTAATAGTTTCTATCTCTTTATTAAGATTCTCATATTGCTCATGCATTGTTTTCCTGATATCCTTTAGTTCTTTTTCCGCAGTTTTCTTCATCTCCTTGAACAACTTAAAAAAATTTTTTTAAGTCTTTGTTTCTTATGTCCACAGTCTTGTCTTCTTCCTTGATCCTTTCTGGTTTTTTATCCTCTTCCCTTAGATGGGCCATCATTTCTGTTCTTTGTTTGTCTTGTAATCTTTTGTTATACACTATACATTTTAAAATGTTAATGATGGGATTTTTTCCTGGAGATACCTGTTTCTTGAGTTTGTATCCAGCTAATGATATTATAGAGATTTTCTTGAGTCTCAGAAGCTAACAAAACCAAACAAACCAAAGCAAAAGAAAAAAAAAGGAAAAAAAAAACACCTTTCACAGTCTTTGCTAATTTGTTTTGCATTTGCTGCTGTTCTCCTTCAGAATTCACAAATGCAAAATGCGGGGACCTCCTGGTTTTTTCTAGGCCTGTGTCTTGTCCTGGTCTTGTGTTTGCTTGTGGCCTTAGGAGTTACCCCGTTCACAAGAATTTTGAATGTTGCCTCTACTCTCCAGGATAAAACCTTCTCCTTCTCCCAGGTGTTCCACTGCAGGCTTTAAAGCATATAAGCCTTGACCCCAGGCTCCCATCTCAATTGTTTCTTATTCTGATTTTGCTGTCTCAAGCTCCTTTTCCCTGGAGGGTAAATTCTGGAAGGGGGGACATGTGGGAGAGGAGTTTCCCAGGTCAGTCGTTCCCAGCTGGAACAAGGCCAGGTACTCACAAAAGGAGCACTGGCCAGCTCAAATTGCCCTCAGGAGAAGATGAAGGATGGGTCAGGAAAGGTGACTGGGATTTCTCCCACTGCTCACCAAAGTTGTACTTTCTTGACTTGGCACTTGCACAGCAACTGCAGTCCTTTAAGTGTACTCCATGGATCTGAGGAAGCATACTGTCTTTAAGTCTCCTCTGCCACTTTTGCCCGGGGCAGGTTGGAACAATGGCTGCCCTCAGAGCTGAGCTCCCAGTGATATGAAGCAGTTGATCAGAAGCAGTGATCACCTGAAAACAAACAGGACCTATAAAGACAGAAAGACAACCGTGCTACATCAGACCTGTTTTTAACGACCTTATTCTAGAATGTTTTCTTTCCAGATGATGATTGAGAAGCTAATAAAAAATGGTGCCTTGTACCATAACAGTAACAGAATTTGCTGTTTTCTGGAATTTTTGTTTTTTACTTTTTTTCTCTTTTTTTTAATGGAGTATGCTGGATGTCTCTATAATTTTGTTCAGATGACTGTAGAACCTGGAAAACCTGTTGCTGCTATTGATGCATAACATATTGCTCTTGGTCTTTATATATAAAATACACACACACACACACACATATATATATATATATATATATATAATTTGAATTTTTGAAAACTTTAGCTGTGCTGTCAACTTTGGAAAAAATATCTCAGTAGTATCATGTTGAGTTGACATTGTACAGAAATAACAATCATATTGGTCTAGAAATGTTAAACTTAATTTTTTCCCATTCATACAGGGATAACATACTGTATTAAATATGTAAAGTCTTATCTACATGGGTTTGATTACAGAAACTAATAAAGTATTCTCTAAATAATGGGGAAAAAAAAAAGCAGTGATCAGTGATCAGCCCATACTCTCCCAGATCTTGAGGAATTAGGTCTTTATGTCCCACCCTGGCACCAGCATGCTGCACCAGGAGCCAGGTTTGTATACCTCAATGCTGCCAGCTGTGAGACAGGGGTATAGGCGACTGTGGCCAATGTATGAAGAATGCAATTTACTGGTATTTACTGCAATTTACTGGCCTCGTCCTCCTGTGTTCTCCTGGAAGCTACACAGTGTTCTATGGGACTCTTGAGTTTAGAAATAGTTGATTCAGACAATTTGTGCCTGTTTAATAGTTGTTCTGGTGGAGGGACTAATTCCTGGAGCTTCCTGCCCTGCTATCTTTCAACTACTTGCTCTTACGAAGAATGTAATATTGAGGCAGAACTCCATCTGGTTCCGGAGGCCTCCGTTCTTGCTCTTAACACCTCCACCTGCCTGGATGAGGCCCACTCACATTATAGGAGGTCATCTCCTTTACTTAAGGTCAGCTGATTATAGATGCCAATCCCATCTATAAAATACCCCCACTGTAAAAGCTAGGCCAATATTAGACAAAACAACTGGATACCAAACCTAGCTAAGTTGAAACATAAAATGTACCATCACCTTCATTCATTATTTCTTCTGACACATACACTGCACCGTGAATGAGTGACTCATCTCAGTGCTTAGAAATAATAGTTTTGCATACCTTCCTCTGCTACTGGTGGGACTTATTACATATTATTACTTAATTGTGTGGTGTCTGCAATCTTGTACCTAGTAGGCATTAAAAACTAGTCTATAGAATTCATTTATTCATTCATTGACAGATGTTGTAATCATGTTTATTTATCTTCTTCCTCCATTGGATTGTGAATTCTCAAGAGTGGGTCTATTTTTTTATTTCCTTTTATATCCCAAACACCTTGTACTGGGTCTGAAATATAGTAGATGTTCAATCAATATTTGTTGAATTGAACTGCATGGCTGTTAAAGTGGAATGGAAATTGATTTCCAGACTTTTATCGATTCACTGAACATTAATATTTGAAATAATCCTAGACAAAAATTGTAGATAGAGATAGAGGTAGAATTATTGTGTGTGTGTGTGTGTGAGAGAGAGAGAGAGAGAGAGAGAGAGAGAGAGAGAGACCCAAAAGCAGTATTGTCAATGCTATTCCCAGCCCCTTTGGGTCAATGAAGAGTGAGCCAGCTGCCATAGGAGAAGATGAGTGATCATTATCACAACTCAGCATTTAAATTTCATCTGGATTTTAATACATGGGCCAAAGGCATACTATGGTTGAAATACCAGCAGGATACAGAGGTCAAGACCACATGGGACAGGAAATACTGGTAAAAGCCAAAACATTCAGTTCCTATTTATAAGGACAAAGGTAGGGACATGTGGAAAGTTAGATGTCAGAAGTAAAATTTAATTCTCCTCTACTTTTCTTGCTAGATACTTGACACTGTATAAAACCCAGTCCAAATAGATACTCAAAGATCTTCCGACTTAAAATCCACATCTTCTTCTGATTAACATTATGCAAATTGATCTTCACCAAATCAGTTGGTTCATGTCTCACTTCAGCTACTGAAGGAAATGAAGAAGGGAAAGAATAAAAAGAAGAGAAAGATGGAGAAGTAGGGAAAGAAGAAGAAGGAAGAGGAGGAGAAGAGGAAAGAAGAGAAGAAATGGGAGAAAAGTTCAGAATTAGAGCTGAAGGTTTTAATGATAGTCAACATAGCAGATTCTTTTCTCCCTCAACTTTAATAAAACCAGAAAAAAATTTCCTGAGTTGCAACAAAGTTTACACCTCTCCCAATACATATACATAAATATAAAATATCTATCTGTCAAGGTATGGTGTATGTGATATTAAATTAAGTTATGCAGAGTATCATCCTAATATAATATGATGACTCAGTACCCCTTCTGTTTTCAATGTTTTTGTGTCTAAGTTGATGGATAAACTGAACTTGAAATTTAGAGAGTCAAATAAAGGCCTACTGATTTTCAGAGACTTTTAGAACCATAGAATGTGTCATCTCAGGATCAAAGCCATCATTTTAATATCACAGAACTGAAGCTGAGAGAACTCTGCCTTTAGAGAGGCAGAGACAGCTGTATCTTCACCAATGGTTTGTGCTCTCCTTCTTACTACAGGATTATTTCTCGGAAGGGGCTGAATCTTGGTGGGGCCACGCGATCACCCTCATCACTGGACACAGAGGTCTGTCCCAATCTTGGGAGTGTCACTTCCAGGCATACAACCATTTTAACCATTTTAGGTTAAGAAAGCAGTTGTACCTCCTCCAGTCTCTCGTTCTTCATCTCCTGAGTGAATACAGGAGATGTGTCACTGAATCAGGTATAGAAACATTCACCTTTAACCAGGAACACCCTTCTTGAGCTGTTCTCTGGGCAAGAAATGAACTTTGCGCTAAACCACTGAAAAGACAGGGATTTTGCATGTTCCTGTGACTAGTGTTAATGTAAGTTGCACAGGTCGTTAATAGCAGGCCAAAGACCAGAAATCAAATTTCAGTATCCAAGTCATTATTCTGGAATGCTTATTGCATCCTTCCATCCTGGTATTTCTGGACCAGCCCTGATTCCAAATATCCACTCATGGCTGTGTCTTTCACTCCTTTATCCCAACAACTTAGCACAGTAGCTACTCAATAAATATTTGTTGAAGGAATGGTCTTCAATTACCTCAACTGTAAAATCAGAATCAGAAGCTTTTAAATACGTCAAAGCAAGATACTAAATCATATGAGTTTGTGAGTTCTTAATGCTCTAAAATCAATGAAATCTATAGTTCACTCAGTACTTCTCTATATTCTTTCTGCTTTTGTATGTTTTCAGTTTATCCTTGGCTATGATTTTGTAAAATCCCATTATTGTATTTTCGTGGTGATATTTATCTATATTTAGTGTTGGATAAACTATCTGTTCTTGGATTGGGGTGGGGAGAACATAGTTCTCTTTGGTTTGCCAAGGCAAATCAGACCAACTAATATATAGAGAGGACTTGATAAGTCCAGGCATTCTGCTAAGCAAATTGCATGCATCAGCTCATTTTTTCAACAACCCTATTACCCCCATTTCACAGGTAAGAAAATATACTTAGAGAAAGTAAACAATTTGTCCAGTGCCACATAATAAATAGTAGAGTTGCGATAAGAACACAGGTCTGCCTGTTTACGGAGCCTGGGTTTCTAATCTCCAGGCTCTGCCATCTGGTTGCAAACAACAGAGACAGACTCTGGCTAACTTAAGCAAAAAAGAAATTTATTGGAAGGATTGAAAGTAAGTGCAAGAAAAACAAGCAAACAAATAGAGAACAAAAAGGGAGCAGAGATCAAAGCAGCTCCCAGAATCCAGGGAGGAAGTAAAGACTGACAAACAGCCTCTTCTTCAAAGAGGACTCTGGAATTGGATTGCATCAACTCCATCTATTTTCAGTGTTTGTGTTACTCAAGACTCAAATTCTATGCGAAAAGACTTTGACTTCTCTCAAGGCATGTGCCCACTCCTTGGATACCGTGAGAGAGAGTCACACCAAGGCCATAGTCAGTGGGATGAGGTAATGGCTTATAAAATAAGGGTGCTATTACTAGAAGTGAGAGGTGGAGGGGCTGAGCACTGGGAAAGCTAAACAAGATGTGTTCACTACAGCAGGGAGCAAAAGGAACATATGGCCTATCCCCAATCTACCAAAAGCTACAGGGCCAACACTATGTCAAAAGGTATATTTCTCAAATCCCTCTTTCGTTTAACAGCATGGGTTCCAGGTTCAGACAAACCTGTGCTTGAACGTTGTTCTTCCAATTACTAGCTATTCTATTTGGGGAATTTACTAAACCTCTTAAAGCCTCAGTTTCTCCACCAGTAAAGAGTGCAAGTACCTAGACCTTATAGCCCCGAGCTTACGAGGTTGCTGTTAAAACTCAATTTGATCATGCACGAAGAGCTTTTGGCACAGCACCGAGAACATTCAAAGGACTCAATAAAAAAGAAAGAAAGAAAGAAAGAAGCATAAACAAAAAAAACAAAAAACTCAAAGGACTCAATAAAAATTAGTTATCACTGCTACTACTTCTAAACTACAAGGAAGCAATTCCAGCCTCTAAACATAGAGCACCTATGAGCAAAACTAGTCGTTTCCAAATGCCAGTCCATGGTGAAACATTCACCAATCTGTGGCAAAACGAGAAGAATAAGTTCAGTGAAGTCAGTGTTTCATGAAGTTACACGTATTCGCTTTTTGTGGTTTTAAGATGTCCTTTATGAATTAACGGTGATAGGGATGCCAGTAGTTCAGGTTTTTTAATGTGTGTAATTATATTCTTAATTGCCAAATTTAAATGTGGTTAAACCTATGTCTTCCTGTCTGTTTTTTTCATAATTTTACTGAGCCATGGATCTCAGGATCTGGGAATGGCCAGTTCACAACACTTTATCAGTAGCGTTTCCTAATGCTTCCCTGGGGCAGCTCTTGTAAAGTGCTTGCACTTTGTTCCCAGGCTTTCTAGTCCCTGCCATGCTTTATTTTTCACTGAAGCACGACTGCTCTGTGAAATTATATTACACATTTATTCATCCATCTGTTTGTTGTCTGCCTTCTCTCTTAGAATGTGTGTTCCATGATGTCAAGAATGGCTTTATTCATCTTTGTATCCGTAGCCCTTAGCACGGCTCCTGACGCAAGTTAATTCCTCCAAAAAAGACTTTAGAATGAATGAATCAAAGAATGAGGCAGAATTCTGTTGTGGAAGAGTCTGGGCTTTAAAGCCAGAGAGAGCTCATGTGAATACAAGCTGTACCACAGTTCTCAGAGCCGCAGTTTTCTCATCTACAAAATGGCCATAATGGCTATTGTGAAGATAAAGTGATAAAATGTAAGCAAGCTTCCAGCACATAATACTGTCCTCTTGTTTAGGAGATCTCTCTGGCCTTGGCTTGACTTTAGCATTATTCCAAAATATTTTCCAAGTATTGATGCATATATTGATTTTCTAGGGCTACCATTACAAACTACTACAAATCAAGTCACTTAAAACTATGAAAATTTATTTTCACAGTTCTGGAGACGGGAAATCTCACATCAAGGTGTGTGCAGTCACGCTCCCTCTGAAGGCCCTAGGGAAGAAAGCTTCCCAGCTTCCAGCAGGTATAGGCGATCCTTGGCATTCCTTTGCTTGTAGACAAACCACTCCAATCTTTGTCCTCATTGTCACATGGCATTCTCCATGTGTCTCTGCATCCAAATTTCCCTCTTAAAGGGACACCAATCATGGGATCCAATATGATCTCATCTTAACTAATCACATCTGCAAAGACTTTATTTCCAAATAAGGTCCCATTCATGCATGTTGTGGTCAGGGGTTTTTGGAGGGAGACTATTCAATCCAGTACCACACACTATTCCAACAAAATGAGGTGAAATTACCCCGGTAAAGCAGGAGTTGCATCCAGGACTTCTCTGGGACAGCCTAGACCAGGGAAGATTCCTCGGAAACGCAGGTACAGGCTGGATCTCTTCAACAGCACCCGGGGTCTGGGAAAGGCACGAGGTCCTCATGGCAGGGCAGGGCCTGCCTTGTTCTTCTCCCAACCTCAGGGCCTAGTGGAGGGCTCGGCACGCTATAGGTACCCACCACAATTGGTTGGACAAACCATTCCTTGACTAAGGCTGAGAAAGATGAGGCAACGCCCTAGGACAAGAACACAAGTCAGCAAGCCCTAAAAACCATGCGGAAACTGAGCAGCTACAGAGAAAGATGAGGACTCTGGAGGAGAAATGTAACAGGAGCTGTGCAGAGCAGCTAGAGAAGGCCCTGCAGTCTGCAATGAGCCGGTTGTTTGGAGAATCAAGATGTTTGTTTGTTTGGAGGAGAAATCAAATTGAGAGTTACCACCCCCAGCCAGAGAAACATACAGGAGAAGGGATTTGCCCATCTGTGTTTCTCTCCAGCATGGGGAAGGGCTGTTTTCTGCTTTTGTAACAAGTTGCACAAACTCGCTCAGAAGGTCTGCTTCGCTTTTCCTGGGAGGGTGGTGCCCTCCCCCACCATCACCCCATTCAGGGATGCTTGTCCTCGTCTGTAAAGTGGAAATTATAACAGAAGCCCTGTCAGAGGGTCATTAGGGGAAGAAATGAGTTGAGGCAGGGAGAGCACAGAGCAGAATGTGCCTGGGACAGGCGGCCCCCGAGAAGGGAGGATACTGGGATTAGGAGTCCAAGCCCACATGTACTCTGGGAAACATCTCTTTACCTTTCTGTCTTCAATTTCCACTTCTGGGAAAAAGAGGTGGCTGAACTAGGTCCAGCTCTAGAACTCTTTGAATCACTTGGATGTATAAGTTCTTGGGTATTGATTTAAAACAATAAATGCTTCTTATAATTTTTATAGTCACACCTCAGAATATTTGTAACAGCCAAAGTACTGGGATTACTGGGGACAGATCATTGTCTCAGTCATTTCCAAGGTGGGAAAGAAGGAAGGAAGAAGGGAAAGAGAGAGGCAAGGAAAGGAGGAAGAAGAGAAGACGGGGAAGGGGGAGAGACTCTAACTTTAGTTATTCTTATAAGGCTGATTTGTCCCTTTTGACCAGTAATCTCATTATCTCACTCTTGGGAAACTTCCCTAGGGAAATACGCACAAAAAGACTTTCAGCACAAAGATTCTGGCATTACTTAAAAGAGGAAAGAAATGCAAACAATCCAAATAACCAACAGATTATGCTCAAGTAGATTAAATCGTGGCATAACGCCTCTAAAGAATTCTAAGGATTGTGGACAGCAATTTAGGATGGCACTTTTTAGGATTATGCGGCAACATTTCAAAATGTTTACTTTTGAAAAGCAAACAAACAGTATGGTCAAGGAACCACATTCATCCTAGTTTTTTTCATTTTCAAAATATTCTTTAAAGAACATGGACATGTTTTATAAGTATATTTTATAATTCCATACATATATGCATAACTATATATGTGTGTATATATATGGGTGTATGCGTGTGTACATATGTGTATGTACAAGGAACTAGTTCAGACCATTGACCTTAGTGGTCAAGGGTTCAGGTTAGTTTTAATTGTGCTCAGTGTCTGCCCCTCCTTTCTCTTTTAAACCTTACAGGGGAGCTAGAGATGTCAACATTCTTGCCGTGGAGAGGAGGAGGATGGCTCTTCTTTGCCTGGAGCTTCCAGCCCCATTCATCACCGGGGGCAGAACCACTCATGTTCCTGAGAGAGAGAAAGAAGCCCTGCAGAGCAAGCAGCAAATGGCCAACTAATCACCTTCCTTAAAGATTACTGCTCAGACTACAGACAAATTGATCCAGCTAGCTCTGTGCAGCTGGCCGCCTGGAATTCCCCTCCACCACCGTACGTGTGGTTTGCCAGGATGTCTTGCCACTGTAGAAAGCAGCTCATTTGCTTTCTGCCTTGGTATGTGATGCATAGACCTGGTTGTTGTGGGTTTTCTTCAGAATTGAGATTTGATGTGAAGAGGGGAGAAGTTAGGAAGCTATTTAAGGGTTAAAAATGGCCTAACTTTCTAGTGGCCCAATAACTTTTAATACAACACCAGAGGGGAAAAAAAAAACAAGAAAAGAAAAAAATTGTATCTTCAATCTATCCAGATGTCAGTTGCTGTTTTAGTTGTTAACTCTTACTTTTTTACTGCACCTAAACTCTTACGATGTATTTTGAAGCTATTTACCCTCCTTTGTAATTAGTGTTAGCAAGGCTGGTATCTCTTGTGCTAGAATGTTCTTCAAATACATACCTGCGTTTTGAAGGCTTACACCTCTGTGACACCTATAATTATAATTTTTACTGTATCATGCTTCTAAGCTTATTTTAGATGAAAAATTCTTCGCCTCTTTGGCCATAACCACTGAAAACAGGTTTTGAGAATGCATA
>PVKH010016074.1:0-15857 GCA_004027955.1 Chaetophractus vellerosus
AAGTGCAATGGAAAGAGCCCTCAAAACCTGGGATGAAGTTGTGGATCTGTAACTTGATGGTTGCATAATCTTGAACAAGTAGTTAATCTTTCTGAGTTTCAATTTCCTTACATGCAAAATAGGGACCATAATCTATTCTTCACCAGATTTTTGTGAAAAAAATCAATGCTCACATATTGTGTTTAAAAATCTTCACACTAAACAATTTTGCCCACTGATACCATCCTTTTTTAACCTACTTTTACAAAGTGAAACATCACTGTTAACTATACCATAGGAAATGAAGTATGTGAAACTTCTTTCTTAATAAAACACACACAAAAAATTAACTGCTTTTTTTTCAGTTAAGAGATTCTTGTACTTCTGTACACAATTCTGATGAATACTTAAATCAAAATCTATCTTCATGGAAACTTTCTCTGTACTGTTCCTAAAAATCTACAGAGAAAACACAGGTAGAATGAATTATTTTGCAATCTATTGGAAAATTGTTCCTTATCTCAATTTTTGCCCAAGGAGAAAGCATTGTGTTGCTGGATAATTTTTGAAGTCTGTAACATATTTTATTATGCTGGAGAACTCTTAGTCAGTGTCAAAAGAGTCTACATTCTGAGTACAATTCATTTGTACAATTCTATACTAATCAGTTAAATATTACAGTCAATCTTCAAATGATCAATGTTTTAATTACCTTATTTAAATCAGATCTTTGTTTTTCATGGCTATTATCACCTCATCTATTGATATTCTGCAATGACCAAGTGACCACCTCAGTCTATTCTCGTATGGTTCAATGTCAAAACAAAAGAGACAATATGGATTAAACGGTTTTAATGGTCATGGTTCTGTGGGCCAAGTAATAGACACAGGACAGGGGCAAAAGGAGAGCCAACCATAGTGAAAAAAATCTCAGGGAAAATTAGGTCTTTTCCAGGTAAGTGCAGCATATTGAGATGTTCTCTAGAATTGGAGCTGCTTAAATGAGTAGTTAATGAAAAGCAGTAGGACAAGAAAGGCAGTAGAAGAATCTGAATACCTTGGTATCTCCCCATGATTGGGGTCTTTGCAGTGTTGATTTGTTATTTGTTTAGCATTGTTACCTTTAAGAGGGTCATAGTTAAGCCACAAATCTATAGCCTGGAGTTACTGATTTACTACATTTACAACTCATAGCTATCCTTCATTAGTAAGGATAATTGAGAAAGAGAATGTCAAAATTACAGATAAAACAAATGTCAAAATTACAGAAATATATTTCTAAATAGGAATAACTCTAGAACTTTAAAAAATAATATTGATAAAGACCCTTCAGGGTTGTGGTCTACTTGTCTTACTCTTAATAACAATCCTTTGATGTGTCTGTTTGCAGGAAATTTTCTTGTAGCCTGAGACCATGGATCAGGGAAATTATTCTAGAGTGGTTGAGTTGGACTTGTTGGGACTGTCCAATTTCTGGGATCTCCTGTATTTCTTTTTGTGTGTGTGTTTTTTTTTTAACTCCTTGTACATCACCATTGTGCTGGGGAATCTCCTTATTGTCCTCACAGAGATTTCTAACCTTGCCCTGCACACAGCCATGAACGTCATGCTCAGTAGCCTTTCTATTATTGATGTGCTTCTGGCCACTTATGCAGCCCCCAAGATGATCCACGATTTTTTTATGAATGCACAACCATCTCCTTTGAGGGCTGCATGATCCAGATATTCTTGGTCCATGTCTTTGCCAGTGGTGAGATGGTACTCCTTGTAGCCATGGCATATGACAGGTATGTAGCCATATGCAAGCCTCCCCTCTATGCAACCATCATGAACTTCTTCAAGTGTACAGGTCTGGTTGCAGGCTCTTGGGTCATTGGGGTCATGCACTCCTTGAGCCAGTTGGCTTTCACCCAAATCTTGCCCATCTGTGGCCCAAACATAGTAGACAGTTATTACTGTGACCTCACTTTGGTTATCAGACTTGCCTGTATGGATTCTTATGTCCCTGAAGTGTTGATACTTTGGGCCAGGGGTCTGACTTCCTTCTTGCTCTTGCTGATCTCCTACACGGTCATCCTCAGCAGGCCTGGCCAAGGCCCACATCACACTGGTTGCCCACATCACATTGGTGACCCTCTTTTTGGGCCCTGCATCTTCATCTATGTCTGGCCTTTCAGCAACTTCCCAGTGGATAAGATCCTATCTGTGTTCTCTACAGTTTTCACACCCATATTGAACCCCACTATCTACACATTGAGAAACAAAAGGTGAAACCAGCAGTGACTAAAATGAGACCTGATAAGTTCCTGCTGCCTAGCCAGCTGTCTCTCACAAGACTGGATTTGCAGACAGGAGACAGAGTAAATGGAACTTTGCCTTTTTTCTTGTGACCACTATTGTTTTCAAAAGTTATTTTGATTAAAATTACAAATGTAATGCATAGTGTTCATTGAATACTTGTAGTAAAGAAGCCTACAAATGATTAGGCACTCCATAACCATACATATATTTGCTACAGCATTTTAAAAATATTTCCAAATTAATATTTTTACTAGAGCCCAGAGCTTGGCTACATAAAAGCAGTAACAGCATGTTTTTACAAACTATTGTAAAATTAAACTTCATGTATTTAATTTCATGGAAAAAGGTGAATATTCAAACTAGCCAAAATAAAATTGCAATATTTTACTTATAGTGTAAAATAATCAGAGTAATATGTGATATTTTCCCCAGCTTTAAAAATAGTACCAGTTATATTCTCTTTTCATATTTTATATCACAAAGTTTGTACACTCCAGAAAAATGTCATCAACTCATTCAGCACGTAAAAATAATTTTGCAAATATTCAAGGTAATATTTTCCACATCTGCCTTTATTTTATTTTTTCCTTCTCACATACAGAATTTCAGGGGTCTTCACATACTACAGTATTTTGGTATCTTTATAAAATAAGTTGAAGGTGGTTAGGTAACTTTATTCTATCATTTTAGTCCTAAAATTGTCTTATCAAAATATAAGTACCAGTTTTATATCCATAAAATATTTATGTAGCAAATCACATTAAGCTTTAGATACTTAGCAATTAAACCCATAAAAATAGGTCAATATCTCCAATAATGGTGTTCTGAGTCAGTTAGTTATGGGTCCCTGACAGAGTAAGTGTACACTGGTTCAAAGTGCATCAGAAGGCACTGAACATTATCATCAGAAAGAACTATGTGATGCTACCCAGTACCATGCAGTACCTCAAATTTCTCCAAGGCGGTCTCATTCTAGAATGACAATTCCAACTGATACAAAATGAAGACAAACAATGCAACATTCATTCAGTCCTGACATACTACTCACACTATGCATTCACTGTGATTTTTAACATAATTTGTTCAAGGCACTTCTCACCATCATGCTGATTTTTAGATGAGGTGTTCTCTCAATTCTGCACTCTTCACTGGCTTCTTTCAAGGTATCAGCATTATGCTTGAATATAACCTGATCAGCAAAAACTGGATATAGATGCTCCACATGCAGTGTTTTCTGTAATATGGATAATATTTTAAGTCTATAATTACCTTCTGAGGATAAATTATTAGAGTTGCCTGTGTTCTTTTTTTAAAACAAAGATTATCCTTGGGTCCTCTTGAGGCTATAATCCAGTTATTCTATTCACTTTGCCAAGAACACAAGGATTTCCTTTAAAATAGTCAAAATCAGAATGGTCCACAGCACTACATGCTTTCAGTAAGGTAGCACAAGACTGACATGCATTATTAAATGGACCCTTCTGTACAAAGAGTACTCCATTAAGGGGCTTCTGTTCATTTAACATGGCTTTAGAAAATTACTAAGGTCAGAAGGTTACCCATTATAGAAATATGAATTCAGACACACTGAATGTATATTCCAAAGTAGTTATTGGTTTGGATAAAACCTTAAGCGCTGGATTAGGAATCTGGTAGTGATGAGTAACCACACAGTTGAGTGTGAAGCAGCACACTTTGGAATGAGAGGAGTGCATTCAGGACCCACAAAAGGCTAGGGAGAAGAGCAAGATCAAAATTATTTCCCTCCCTTCTACTACCAGTCAAGGAGCTACAGATATTGTCTCCAGCTGGGTGGTGGCTAGATAGATACTCTCTTTCTGCCACCGACACAGAGTCAGACATTTGATTTTAATAGCTTTCTCCCTGATAAGCAGATGCCGAGATAGGATGGAGTCTCATCTTCCAGGCAGAACATCTACTGAGGCGTGATCAGAATGGGAGTAGGTGATCCTGAGAAAATAGCACTTTGGCTAGCCCAGTTCTTGGAGGTGCACCCTGCAAACTTTCCTCTGGTCAGGTGGTAGAAGAAGACACCCCATTCTGCTTGTCTCTGATTGAAGAATTTCTTTCTTCATCATGGCGTGCTTGCCAGCAGTGAATTGAAAGGAGGCTACAGCGGTAGGTGTAACCCTTGAGGATCCCGCCAAGGTGGAGGCTGTGAGGAGCAACCAGGCTACTCCAGGCCCAGGTGGTGCAGCCCAAGGGAGGTGGAGGGGGTGGCACCCATCTCCAGTGGGACACACCCTGGAACCCAAAATGCCCAGTCTTGTCAGGAGGACACTCAGGCTTCATACTGTAAATATGCTCATCTATTTCATGTGTTATACCATAAACATTTTCCTAAATGTTTGTGACTACTAATAATCATAAATATAATAAATGCTGTAGGAAGGAAAACAGATGAGTGCTTGCCAGACATTGTGGGGAGGGGGAGAATTTGTCCATATTGGCATTGCATCAGAACACTTTTAAGGTATTGGAACTGTTCTGTATGGAAGCATGATGGGCAAACATATCTGCATTTCTCACAATCCATAGAACTGAGTGCATTTTACTCTGTTAAAAAGAAATAAAATCATTTTATATTCCCTCATTCCCATGAGTGTTCCAGTTATTCCTCATACTAACCAAAACTTGGTAAAATCAGTCTTTAATTTTAGCCTTTCTATTAGGTGTGCAGTTGTGTCTCATTTTAGTTTTAATTAGTGTTTCTCTAATGACTAATGATTCTGAACATCTTTTTATGAGATTTTATTTTTTGAAATGTACATATATTTGGTCAAATGTCTCTTGAAATCTTTTGTTCATTTCTTTTATTGGATTCCTTGCTTTCTTATTGAAGTTTGAGAATTCATTATATTTTTTTGATATGAATCATTCACATATATGTTTTGTATAGATTTTTGCCCTATTTGTGGCTTGCCTTTTTAATCAAACAATGTCTTTTGAAGATCAGAGAATTTACTTTCCAAGAAGTTAGATATATCAATTTGTTCTATGGATTGTGAATTTCAGGTTGTATCTAAAAGTATATTTCCCTAACACAAGGACATAAAGTTTTTCTCCTATATTTTTTTCTGGAAGGTTTATAGGATTAGGTTTACCATTAATATCCATTTTAAATTAGTTTTGCATATAATGTTCGGAATGAAATAAGTCCTTGTTTTGTATTGATTTTGTTGTTGTTGTTTCTGTTGAATATCAAATTGTTCCAGCAACATTTGTCAAAAATACTGTTCCTTTCTCTCCTGAATCACCTTTGCACCTACCTCAAAAATCAATTGTCCATATATGAGTAGATTGCTGGGCTTTGTTATGTTCCATTGAACTATTTGTCCATCTTTGCACCAATATCATACTGTTTTGGTTACAGTGGCTTTATAATAAGTAATGAAAACAGGTAGTATTAGCCTTCTAACTTCTTTTTATCAAAGTTGTTTTGGACATTCTACATCCTTTGCACATGCAAATAAATTTTAGAATCCCTTTGTCAACTTCTAAAAGATAAAACCTTGCTTGTATATTGATTGGTATGGTGTTGAATCTATGAATCAATTTGGAAAGAGCTGACCTCTTAACAATACTGAATATTTCAACTCATGAACAAGGTATTTCTTTCAGTTCAAATACATGCTTTTAAATTTCTCTTAGCAATTTTTTGTAGTTTCTGGTGTACAATTCTTTTACATCTTTTATCAGATTTATCCCAAAGTATTTCATTCTTTTGGTGGTATTGTAAATGTTGTTTTTAAATTTTTGGAATACAATAGATTTTTCTATGCTGACTTTGTATCAGTGACCTTGCTAAACTCCTTTGTTGGTTCTGGGAGCTCTTACAATTTTCTCTGTAGGTCAGGGGTTGTCAAATTCTTTCTGAAAAGTCCCAGATAACAGATATGGCTCCTAGACTTTAAGAAGCATACTCTCTCTGTCAGGACTATTTAACTCAGCTGCTATTATGCAAAAACAGCCATAGGCAATATATAACAAATGGTTCTGGTTTTGATCCAATAAATATTTATTTATAAAACCACGTGCAGGGCTAGATTTGGCCCAATGGCTGGATATGCCAACACCTGATTTAAACAATCATCTTGCCTGCAAATAGAGATAGTTTTGCTTCTTTGTTTTCCCATCCATATGCCTTTTTGTTTCTTTTCTTTGCCTTTCTGCACTGGCTAGGGCTCTGATGCTGACTAAGAGTGGTGAGAGAGGACACTCATGTTTTGTTTCTGATTTTAGAGGAAGCATTCAGTCTTTTCTTATTAATAGCTGTAGATTTATTTAGATACACTTTTTATATGTACCCTTTATAAGGTTGAGGGACTTCCCTTTTATTCCTAGTTTGTTGAGAGTCTTTAGAGATTACACAATACATTTATTAATTCTCCAAATATATCTAGTGGTTTCTGTGTGCCAAAAACCAGAGTTGAGTTGAGTTCCACAGCCCATGCCTGAAGGGGATCACAGCCTATGGAATTATATTTTACCCACTAACTTTATCCAAAGAGATAGAAGATTTTAACTCTAATTATATGCATTAAATACATGGCCTAGTTACTTCAGGGTACTAATAAAGATGAAATTTAATTAATATACAAAAAAATCAGTACAATATTTTATGACCATCCTTGCATATCTTAGTATAAAAGCAATCCAACTGATGTTTATTTTTTGTTTATTTTTGCTCTTTTTATGGGCCTCAAGTTTCAACTATCCACTACCCCACTCCGTTTTCATATAATCAATACTTTTTCTTCTGGATCTTTCTCAATAGTTTACAACTAAAAGAGTACCTTTCAAGGTCACCAATTGTTCTACTAAATAAAAAACTTTGCTAATGCTTTGCTATATAGAGAGATAGAGACTGATATAATGACTTAACTCAAGCATAAGAAAGCAATATGCAGACATTAAAGTTTTGTTAACAATTGAGAGAATATGAAATAAGCAAAGGATCATCTAGATACAGGGGTCCAACTGCTGTATCACAATCCTTCATGATATATGTACATATAGATATAAGCACACCAAATCGGGGAACACACCAACTTCCTGACCTACATCCAGCCAGAGTCCCAATCAGATGCTATATATATAGTTACTTTAATAAGTTTAAACTGAAAATTAGAGTGATAAATACGAATAACAAGTCAAAAGATTGGATCAATATTGAACAGAGTCACAGAATCACAGAAAATTAGAGCAGTTTGACGTGCAAACTCACCAACATCTAGCTCACATCTGAGAAGTCCTGAATCAGCAGCCCATACCAGATTATGATTGGAAACAACACCTGGCTAGAGCAGCCCTTCCCAGGCTGGGACTTCAGCTGTCTTGGCCAGGGCTGTCCCTTTTATTAAGCTCATAATCAATAAACTTGATGCTATAAATGCCGACTTCTAAGTGCTATGTCAATTCCCAAGGAAGTGGCCAGCCTCCTCAGGAAGGAACACAACACTCCTTGGACAATACATTCCAAGGTTTATGCATCAGTCCCCAAGAAAGTGGCCAGCCTTCCCAGAGAGGAGCACAATACTCCCCGGAAGGCACCCATACTGTTCTTGTTACAAAACATTCCTCCATGTGCCCACTGTTCTAGTTCTCATCATTCCTCCTGAAATATGAATAAGGCTGACCAGTAAAACACTGCTGATTAACAAAGTTTCCTGCATGATGTTTCACTTTTAGGTTTGAACAATACTCAGTAATTTTTTTCCAACTACACCAATGACCTCCACATTATTAAATCCCAAAGTCATTTCTCAGTCTTTATCCTACTCAACTTATCAATTATGCAAGATTGGTACAGCTGATCACCCTCCCCCTCCTAAAGCACTCTTCATTTTGTTTTTAGAATAGTGTTTTCTTCTGGCTTCCCTTATATCATTCTGGTGATCCACCTCAGTCTCTTTTAGAGGTTCTGCCTCCTCTCTTTGACTTTTAATGTTAGAGTGTCCCCAGGGATCAGTCCACTATCTATCCTACTGCATCGGTGATCTCATTTCACTAAAGGCTTTAAATACTATTTATATAGTGATAATATATAAATATATATTTTCAACTGAGCCTTTCCCTTGAACTCTAAACTTCAATACCCATTAGTACTCAGATTTATGTCACTCCTCTCCACCTTAATGTGTCCAAAATTGAACTCCTGAATGTCCCTCAAATACTTGTTCCTCCAGGTGCATGGAACTACTCTCATTTAATGGACTCTTCATTTTCCTAATTGATCTGGCCACAAAATTTGGAGAACAAATTAATTCTTTTTCTTACACTTCTCTTTAAATATTTTAGGAAACTCCATTGACTTTATTTTGAAAATTTACTCAGAATCTCAATGCATCTCATGATCTCTACCCCAACTACTCCAATCCAAGCCATCTGCTTGGATTATTATAACAACCCCCTGACAGGTTTTCATGCTGTTACAGTTTGATGTAACTATGAATTCCAAAAATCCATATTGAATCATGCTTGTAAATGGATCTGTTTATCTGGGCATGATTGGGTCATTGATCCCCACCCCTTGGTGTGTGTGGTCTCAAGTATTAAAGGCAAGGCCAAAGTCAGAGGGAGCATATTTGAGAAGCAGATTTTTGAGATGCAGTCCTGATGTTGGAGGGGGTTGTTCCCCTGATAGTCTACAGCTGACATTGTGGAAGAAATGCTAAGCCAGGAGAGAAACGCAGCCCCAGCAAGAGAAGAACCTAAAATGCCTGAACCCTGGCAAACATCATCAGCTGTCTTGCTCCAACACGTGGACTTTGGTGAGGGCAGAAACTTATGCTTTGTGGCCTGGTAACTGTAAGATTCTACCCCAAATAAATGCCCTTTATAAAGACCAACCAATTATTGGTATAGTTTGTGAAGGCACCTCTTTGGCTGACTAATACATATCCCCAAACCCTTCCAAAGATTTTATCTGTTACATGCACCATAAGCTAAAGTTGATAAAATGACCTACAAGGCCCTTGTTTCATCTCTGATCTTGTCTCCAACACTTATCCTTGTTTGCCTTGCTCCATATTACATTGATAGAAAATCTGAGCAAACACTGGCCAAATGTTTGCAGCCCTTACTAATGATTGCAATTTTAAAATTATTCTGAAAAACTATTAAAAGGCATATTCTTTTGTGGAGTAGTATTAAATTGAAAAAGAGGCCACCCATTTTTTTTTCTTTCTTATGCTGCTGCTGGCTGAATAAACAGTCAACTATGGTGGAAAAAGCTAGGCTTTCAGTCAGGAAAGTCTACTAAACACTACATGACAGTTTTGGGGGTCTTTAAGAACTTCCTTGATTCCAGTTCCTCATGTATAGAAGAAGGGAACTTAGCTAAATCAGTTATTTTTAAACTAAAAAAAAAAAAAAAGAACTGAAACACTTTTTAAAATATGAAACTGTACAAGCTTACTATATATTAGATAAGTGGAAAGCTGCTCTGAGAGGCAGTTTGGAGGTGGGTGGAGATTTTGAGCCTCCACTTCCCTTCAGGAGTACATGGGTCACCTGCACAACACCTCCAGGTGACCGTGGATCAAGCTTTGATATTCCCTGGATTAGAAAACCCCTGTGTTCCTTCCTATGTCTTTTATTTTCTGATTTTCTTTCCTCTTCTTGGCCTTTGCTTGCAATCAGTTAAATCCTATCCCTGAAATGTTGACTTTATCCTTCCATTGTCAATCCCCATCTTATGATTTCAGTAGGCATAAGGGGAATTTCTTCAGTAGCCTACAGTAGTATCCTCTCTTGTAGACTTTTCCCCCTCCAGTCAGTGCCACAACCACACTCAGTTACATATTCCTAAAGCATAGTCTATTGCACTGAAATAGTGAAGAGCATTACATTTCCAACTGATTAAGTACAAAATCCCAAGGCCTGCACTTGAAGTCTACCAAAATAGAGTCCAGTAAAATTCTCTGGCATATGAAATCTCTGGCCAAGCTGGAGTAGTTGTTCTTAGATCACTTTCAGTTTTCTTCGCATATAGATTTCTTTATTTTGATCTATATGAGCTGCCAATCTTCTTTCAATCACTCTCTCTGCCTTTCAAAACAATGCATCTCAGTTAATACTACATAATCCTACATTTTTGTCCTCTTCACAAATACTACATATTTATCCTCTTCCTTCCCTTTATGTTTACCTCCTTTTTCATTGTTCATAGAAATTTTTCCAAAAGAAAATATTTCCTAAGCTATATTTTGAATCCCCATATCATTTTGTCTGCACTTCTCTTATAATACACATACTATTCTGTTTGCATTATGTTTCAGTTTGTTTTCTTTAATTGTTCTTTCTAACTTACAAACTACTTGGAGATAAGCACTTGTCTTACTCATTCTTAAATTCATATTTTGTGGTGTTGCATATTCAGTTTTTGAAATTTTTGGAACTAAATTTAATTTGGGAGGTTTATAAAAACAACATTTTATGTTTTGGTAAGTGATTTATAATTTACTATATACTAATATTATACTACACTTGTTATAATATTTAGCATACAGCTTGAAATAATGTTTATTTCACAGGGAATGTTAATGATAGTATTTAGGACAGAACTGAACTTTCAGAGAGAATAAAAGCTGCTTTTTGATAATCCAATTACAACTGAAGAAAATTTTCAGAAGTCTTGCCTAAGAGTAAATATTCATAGAAAAGGAATGCCACAGTAGATATAAGAGGCTGTTAAAAAAATTATAGATAGATGGGAAGCATGGTTTTTAGAAGTACGGATCCTTGGATAGAAATAACATTTGCTATTTTATGACATAAACGGGCTCGCTAGCAATCACTCCACTGAGACAAAATTACCTGTCAATGAGAAATACATCTCCAACTCTACCTCCTCTTACATAAAATGTGCAAAGTACAAGAGAAGCGTTTTGCAAGAAATATGAAAAGAATGCATCTTTTTATCTTGTCATAATACCTCAAATTATTTATGTTTAATTCCTGAAATAAAAAGAGCAGACAAATTCCATTTCTCTTAAGTTACTCTATATGACATCCTAGCAAGGACTCATGTAAGCTTTAACCCTTCTGTCACTTCAAATATTTTTCTATAGTTAGACTATATTGATATAATATTCTATTACTCCAGTTATGTTAATAGATGGAATCATCTCACCATGTTTGTACTCCCTTTTAATGCTTTTAAATGAGGTATTTTATTTTCCATATGCCACTAAACTTCATGTCTGCAAAAGTGCATTCCTCTTCCTCAGACTCAGCCACTCTGATCTCTGAGTTTATATTTTCAGTTACACACACTTAATGTGGACCTACAGTGAATGGCCAATATATCTGATTGAATTAATTTGCTTCTTTAGGTGCACAGGCATATCTACTTTTTAAATCATGTTGTCTTGATATGTATGCACATACTATGCCCACATAGTATTTATGACTGCTTCACATAAAGATTTTACAGATAAAATTATAGTTTTGTCACTTCTTTGCCACATGGCTTGGGCCAATTTTTTAACTTAACTGAGATATAGTAATAGAAGGATAATACTATACTTTAATGATTACTATGAGCATTCTAGAGTACACACATACACAAACACATTCATAACATCACTTCTAAATAATTGGGTGAAACCAAAGGAGGTTTTCCAAGTGTGCAAAGTAGTGAATGAAAAATATTTTATTAAATTATTTTAGTTGTTTAATTACTTTTGGATTATTTTAATAAAATATATTTGACAAATGATTTATCAACATTTATGAACACTGTGTTTTCTTTGTTTATAGTGATTTGGAGACATTATTTTGGGTTTCAGACTTTGAAAGACTCCCTGTTATTTGGTTTTGGGCTTCACAAATACCTAGCTTCTGCTAGTTGGTAGGCAATGTGTTCACAGTTTAGTGCTCAGAAAGGGTCACATACATAAAAAATCTTGAGCTATCTCTTCTGCCTTCTTTGGATAAGTTTGAGAGTCCATCTTCTCTTTTGCACATGCCTTTCAGCTTGTCTCTTAAGAAGTTTTTTTTTCACCCTTCATGTTTTATTTATTTATATTTTTTCCTTGTATAATTAATTTACCTCTGTAATGATTTTGGTATTGAAGAGCATACTCATTTGATTTCCCACAATTTATTTTAAGTTTACATGATGCAAAGTTTATGGAATTACTCAAAATTAAATAGTCAGGAACAGATATTTAGTTTAAAATTTGGTTTCTGATACCTAGTTCTATATCTTAGTTTTGTGTATCTCCCTTAGGAATTATAGGTCTGGATGATCCAGAAATTGTTTATATTAACATATTCTCATTTTCCAAGTTATTTCTAAAAGTTCACCCAAATTAATGGCATACAATAATTTTGTGGTATTCAGAGAAGTCTATTAAAATGAATTCTTAATTTAACAGCTCTAGGTTCTGATATTCAATATCTGCCTTCTGATTTTAATGTCTCTAGTTTATATTTAATTTTACATGATTTCTCAAGGACAAAACAAGAAGAATATGCTGATGAATATTAAGAAAAATGAATCAATGGGAAGTTTTATGTTAAAGCATAGAGGACTTTTCCAATGCTCAGTAAATTAGTTGAAATATAAAGAAGTAATATGATCATCCTGAAGATGCTTATTTTAAAAAATTAAAGGATAATATATGTCCAATTACAAGGGACATGCAAGAGCTGTGAGACTATTTATAGGATTCCTTATCATGGTATTAGACAAAAGTACTTAGAAGAAATAGAAATTTTGTGGCATGATTTCATTGCTCAGAGGCATGCTGCAAGACTTATTCTTTATCCTCATTCAACCCTTATCTGGTAGTTTTAATATCTATGAGAGAATTTCATCTTCTTTAGCATAGAGTTTTGATTTCCAAAGAAATCCCATCTTTCACAGTCACCACCTCCCCAACATCCCCCTTTGTACAATAGAGGTGGCATTTGGAGATGAAACATCACAAACCTTACTAAGAAGTCATCTAATGTATTTTTTCATAGACACCATTGCTTAAAAGTTTGGTGTAAAAACTAAATTTATTAATTAATAAGTCTTTCACTACATTGCTTGAAATAATGTAAACATATTGTTTGTCCAAAGACTTTTTATATAGGACAAAAGCAGAAATCTTTTGAGAAAATTAAAGATCAGATTTTATAAAAATATTTTAAACATTTCATAGAAAATGCAAATAAATTTATGAGGGAAAGCACAAGCTAAAATTTTTGTGGAATATCTGTAAAAAGGATAATATATTAATATGTAAAGTGTTCACATAGCAAATAATAAAAAGGTGAAGAGCTTGATATAAAACTGGGCAAAGGTCATGGAAAAGCAGTTGAGGAGGGAAAAAATACAAATGGACTTTTCATATATGAATAAATAGTTAACTATTAATAATTATGAAATGCATTAAAACATCAATAAGATGCATTTTCATGTAGCAAATAAGCAAGAAGAAAAATGTAACATTCTGTTTTGTCAAGCAAAGATGAGATTAGAAAAGTATCCATGCATCATTTCAGTGAGATGACTTTGGTATAATAGACCAAAAGTTTATGAAGGGCATAATTATAATCATTTATCAAAAATAAATAATATTTGAATGCACAAAAAGTTTTAACTAAAAGTAAATTTATCATAGAATTGTTAATAATAGGGAAAATTGAAATCATCGCTATAATGAAATACAAAATATTTCTGATATATTGTTGAAAAAGTTATAAACAATGTGTACTGGATGTATACTTTAAGCCCCATGAGGACAAATTTTGATATTTTGTAACTGTTAATTTTCACATGCAAATATTTAATGGTAGGAGGAACAAAGGCTTATGATTTAACATCTTAAAATCTACTTAACACCAATTACAGGCCAGGCACTTCTCAAATTATTTCAACTTTTATGTTCTTTTCTTTATTTTTTAGGAAACCAAGACTTCATATATGTGAAGCATGCACTCAAAGACTGAGCTATACCTCATCCCTATAATTATTTTAATCTTTACAACAATACTATAAGGCGTATACTTTTATTTCTACCAAGTTAGAGATACAAATATGAGCCTTTTTTTTGTTGTTGTTTATTTAATTTGTCTAAGGTCACACCACTAGGAATTATAAGAGAAATCATTTAAAATTTGCCAGTCTTGCTCTAGTACGTAACGGTCTTGTTTAGTAGGAATTTTAAAGTAGTAAAGATAAGTAGTAATATTGTATTTTTAGAATATACTGTTCATATTGCAAGACAGATATGAAAGACAAAGATGTGCAGTAACTACAAAACAAATGATTGCATGCAACATGTTTTTGTGTGCTTAAGGGAAACTAAAGAATGTAAGGATTTGATGAGTGGCTTGTTTTTCTTTATTTAGCTTCACAAGTGGAAATAGTACTTCCATTTCCATTTTTCTTTTCAGGAGAATTTCTGAACTGGTCTCAGAAATTGGGTATCATGGACCAAGGAAATAACTCAGGAGGGATGGAATTTGTATTACACAGTCCTTCTGGCTCTCTAGAGCTACAACTTTTATATTTTGCATTTTTTGCACTTTTCTACTTATCCATTGTGCTGGGAAACCTCCTTTTTGTGCTCATGATCATCTCTGAACCTGCACTACACACACCCATGTACGTCCTGCTCAGTAACCTCTCCTTTATTGATGTGTGTCTGTCCAACTTTTCCACCCCCAAAATGATTGTTGACTTCCTCTTGGAGCAAAAAATCATCTCTTTTCAGGACTGCATGACACAGATATTCTTTCTGGATGTCTTTGCTGCTGGAGAAATGATGCTTCCTGTGGCCATGGCCTATCATAGGTATGTGGCCATATGTCGACCCCTGCACTATGCGGCCATCATGAGTGTGCACAAGTGCACAGGCCTTGTGGTGGGCTGCTAAATCATTGGAGTTCTGCACTTGGTAAGTCAGCTGGTCTTCACAGTAAACCTTCCATTCTGTGGCCCCAATAAGGTGGATGGCTTTTCTGTGATCTTCCCCTAGTTATCAGCCTTGCCTGTACTGATACATATGTCCTCCAGATTCTGATGCTTTCAGACAGGGTCTAACAGCCATGAGCTCCTTAGCATTCTTGCTGATCCCCTACTTGGTCATCCTGGTCACCAAGTGATGTTGTTCCTCAGTGGGCATTGCCAAGGCCTGGGCCACCCTGACTGCCCAGGTCACTGTGGTGACCCTCTTCTTTGGGCCCTGCATTTTCATTTATGGCTGGCCTTTTAGGAACTTCCCAGCAGATAAGGTGCTCTCGGTATTCTATACTGTTTTCACCACCCCCCCCTTAAACCCCTTGATGGATGCATTAAGAAATAAGGAAGTACTATAAGCAATGAGAAAACTGAAGAGTCAACAAGTCAGTTCTTTTTTTTTTTTAATTAATTTTTTATTTATTTTTTATATATCTATGTACATTTTTAGGATTCATTGATTACACAAATGTTACACAGAGATTCCAGGAGTACCCACATGCCATCCCCCACCCCTCCCACAACCCCCAACATGCACACGTTTTGGGGCTTTGCCATCAGACATAGACCACAATTCAGGCCATAGACAACCCTC